>VYZU01046331.1:0-51444 GCA_013401355.1 Ceyx cyanopectus
ACCCAGATGCTATAATGTATAACCAGCTAAATAACATAGATATTATGTTAGCATGCTTGAAAAAAAATACTGCTGCTGACCGTTGCACAGCATATCTACATAATTATTGCCAGCCTTATTCTTGCTTAGAGGTCACCACTTACAGCTTTGTTGGGTGTTCATTGTCATGTGAATGAAGGGTAGGTAGACTTTGCACAATTTTTAAGATTTTCAAACTTCCTTTCACGGTGGGTATTGTCTGTTCACTCTATCTTTTCAGCAGCAACACTCAGAAAGTAGCAAAGCAGGAACAATTAAGCAGCAAAGCAGGAACAGTTTTCTTGCAATGAACCATCGCAAGAAACAGCTGTGTGCCAAACCAGAGCAGCCCCCTGTGTGAACTCCAATGATACCAAGCAGCATTTGTTGAAATGTCTTATGGAAGAAAAGTTACCAAATTACAAGGATAACCCAGAAGGTAGACTAGCAAAGCAATGACCTTCTGAATAGAAATCAAAGTGTACAGGCTTGAATACTTTATTGTTTTAAAAAATAAAATAAAATTCACAATGTTTCAAATCCAGATAAGAATTCAGTGTAATTAAAACCAAACTAAAACAAAACTCACCTGCCAGAAAGGTCAGGTACTTGAACAAGTTCCCCTTTCTGCACATTTGGTTATCTCCATCACCTCTAGACTTAATTGCAGGTTCTGCAGTGGCTAAGGAATTAACATTCCCCAGACTCCTTCAGCTCCTTTGCACCCCATGTTCATGCTGCTGAATGCTGTGCAAACACTCCTCAGTTTTTACCAAGTGGGGCAGTGCCTGACCATCTAGCACTTCTGATTATACTAGACTCTTGACTTCCCCTAGCAGTTTTCCTCATCAAGGAAATAAGATCAAATAGGCATGTGCCCAGCCAGAATGCAAATAGAGACAAATCTCTGATCCTTCTCCCATATTGCTCACTGCAGGTAGTGATAAAAATGCCACATAAGATACAAAGTCAGCATAGAAATAATGCTGCTTTTCTTCTTCCCCATCGCAAAACTCAGAGCCACCTGGTGCAGCAGCCCAGTTCATTGCACAGACATTAAGCACTCTCCAGATGTTGGAGCACAGTCTAGCATCAATGTTTCTGATTTTGGAGTCTTTGTTTTGTTTTTGTAGGGGTTACCCCTGGTTCCATCCAGTGATAACTGAAGGTCACAGAAGATAAACAGATCCAATATCCATTCTGTCTCTGAGTTAGCTATCAACTGAGAATGACAGTGGCAGCAACTCCAGCTAACAGCAGTTTTTCTGCATAACGCCTGTTGCTCTTAGTAAATAACCCAGCATGGGAGGCAGCTCTATGTGAAGTCAAGGAAGCAGGATAGTCCTCAGAGCCTTCCAGACCCTCAAGACAAATAGGAAACTGATCCTCCTGCTGACATCACAGTAAGTCACTGTCACCTCTGCATGCCAGGAGATGTCACTCGCAGCCAAGGCTGCCCACCTCCCAACTCCCTTCTCACCAAACAAGACTTGGCAACAAATTTTAAGAGGAATCTGGTAACCAGCTGCTTTTAGAGATGCAATAAGGAGATGCTAATTCTGTTTTAAGGACTGAAATTAGGATTGTCAGGCAGAAAAGGAGAGATGCTGTGCATAGTTCAAAACCACCATCAGTTCATATAATCCCACTGTGACCCATCATCCCTAATAAATACAAAGACTGTTGTAAACTCTGGTCTGGCACAACAGCTAAAGTTGATATTTATTCTTTCCTTTTGATGCTCATGCTGNCTCTGAGCTCCCTCTCATTGCACTCATGTAAATCTGTTGAGGCTAACTGTGAAATTTGGAAGCTTGTTATGCTCGCATCCTGCGAGCGCCAGTTGGAGGCACAGCATACTTGCCAATATCTCAAAGAAAGAAGTTTAAAAAAATAGTATAGTGTACATACCAGACAGTAGGAGGTAAGAATGCATTTTTTGTAGCTTTATTCAAAAAGGCCCCATGGCTTGAAATGATTAGAAACAGCAGAGCATAACATCTGGGAGACTTTTCTCCTTACTGGAGAGAGTAGTTTACCTAGGTTATGATAACACTGAGCATGCCTGTTGAATAAAAATTATATTAAATATAGAAAAATTAAGAAACCCAGATGCTATAATGTATAACCAGCTAAATAACATAGATATTATGTTAGCATGCTTGAAAAAAAATACTGCTGCTGACCGTTGCACAGCATATCTACATAATTATTGCCAGCCTTATTCTTGCTTAGAGGTCACCACTTACAGCTTTGTTGGGTGTTCATTGTCATGTGAATGAAGGGTAGGTAGACTTTGCACAATTTTTAAGATTTTCAAACTTCCTTTCACGGTGGGTATTGTCTGTTCACTCTATCTTTTCAGCAGCAACACTCAGAAAGTAGCAAAGCAGGAACAATTAAGCAGCAAAGCAGGAACAGTTTTCTTGCAATGAACCATCGCAAGAAACAGCTGTGTGCCAAACCAGAGCAGCCCCCTGTGTGAACTCCAATGATACCAAGCAGCATTTGTTGAAATGTCTTATGGAAGAAAAGTTACCAAATTACAAGGATAACCCAGAAGGTAGACTAGCAAAGCAATGACCTTCTGAATAGAAATCAAAGTGTACAGGCTTGAATACTTTATTGTTTTAAAAAATAAAATAAAATTCACAATGTTTCAAATCCAGATAAGAATTCAGTGTAATTAAAACCAAACTAAAACAAAACTCACCTGCCAGAAAGGTCAGGTACTTGAACAAGTTCCCCTTTCTGCACATTTGGTTATCTCCATCACCTCTAGACTTAATTGCAGGTTCTGCAGTGGCTAAGGAATTAACATTCCCCAGACTCCTTCAGCTCCTTTGCACCCCATGTTCATGCTGCTGAATGCTGTGCAAACACTCCTCAGTTTTTACCAAGTGGGGCAGTGCCTGACCATCTAGCACTTCTGATTATACTAGACTCTTGACTTCCCCTAGCAGTTTTCCTCATCAAGGAAATAAGATCAAATAGGCATGTGCCCAGCCAGAATGCAAATAGAGACAAATCTCTGATCCTTCTCCCATATTGCTCACTGCAGGTAGTGATAAAAATGCCACATAAGATACAAAGTCAGCATAGAAATAATGCTGCTTTTCTTCTTCCCCATCGCAAAACTCAGAGCCACCTGGTGCAGCAGCCCAGTTCATTGCACAGACATTAAGCACTCTCCAGATGTTGGAGCACAGTCTAGCATCAATGTTTCTGATTTTGGAGTCTTTGTTTTGTTTTTGTAGGGGTTACCCCTGGTTCCATCCAGTGATAACTGAAGGTCACAGAAGATAAACAGATCCAATATCCATTCTGTCTCTGAGTTAGCTATCAACTGAGAATGACAGTGGCAGCAACTCCAGCTAACAGCAGTTTTTCTGCATAACGCCTGTTGCTCTTAGTAAATAACCCAGCATGGGAGGCAGCTCTATGTGAAGTCAAGGAAGCAGGATAGTCCTCAGAGCCTTCCAGACCCTCAAGACAAATAGGAAACTGATCCTCCTGCTGACATCACAGTAAGTCACTGTCACCTCTGCATGCCAGGAGATGTCACTCGCAGCCAAGGCTGCCCACCTCCCAACTCCCTTCTCACCAAACAAGACTTGGCAACAAATTTTAAGAGGAATCTGGTAACCAGCTGCTTTTAGAGATGCAATAAGGAGATGCTAATTCTGTTTTAAGGACTGAAATTAGGATTGTCAGGCAGAAAAGGAGAGATGCTGTGCATAGTTCAAAACCACCATCAGTTCATATAATCCCACTGTGACCCATCATCCCTAATAAATACAAAGACTGTTGTAAACTCTGGTCTGGCACAACAGCTAAAGTTGATATTTATTCTTTCCTTTTGATGCTCATGCTGTTACAGAAGGGATCACAAGAAGCTGTACTGCAAGGCCATCACTTTTCAACTGCACAAGTGCCACAAGGACGGAGTTTCCTGTGTTACCTTTATGCTCTCAGCACACCTTTGTGTAGTCAGAAACATTGTAATTTTCAGTCATAATTTATTGCCACTCTATTTCCTCCGTCTCTGTTCCACCTCCGTCTCAAAACTTCTGCAATTCTCAATCCGCCTGGAATTTATTCTCTTAATCAATGTATAAGCAATGATCCTTTCTGGATTTTTGTCTTTCCAGTCTTCCTCCATCTATCTGAGCAGTCCAGCAGCCCTTCTCTGTGCACTGAATAATCTGCTTTTATTTTTATTAAGCATTTTGACCAAAGCTGCAATGAGACTACCCTTGCACAGCAATGTACCTGTTACACCAGGAGATTATACAGTCCCAGCCTAAATGAAATGAGGAGGGGACCTGTGCTACTTCAGATATAAAACCATCTAGCATCATAGCCAGTACTAAGTCAACCCAGCACCTCTTGTATGCAATCCCAGCAAACCCACATTTGATCACATTTGATTCAATGAGCCCTGCTACATGCTGTAAGCAAAGGGAGTTCCAAGACATGTTGCCATGCTGCCCATGAGGCTTGGAGTGACGACAAAAAATCCTGCCCATCAGCTGGGAGCTGCCTCTGCTGCTGATCACCCCTGTTGCTGCTGCAGTCTGTTGGGAGTCTCTCCAATAACTGGTTTCCTAAATACATGTCCAACCTTTGGGGGAGAGCTGCCAGATGCTCATGAAATCACATAGCCCAGCAAGGGGGAAGATAGGCTGTGGATCTCCTGAACCCAAATAGATCAGAGAGACACAGTGCAGGGATGAGAAGCCACTGAGTTATGACCCATCACAAAGGGACACAGGCATACTTGAAAACTGAGAAAAAGGGAACAATATAGATTGAAATAAGACAGATGCCACTACATTTTTAAAGCAAGGAGCAACAACTCGCCTGCCTGACTGCCAGCTGAAAGAGCATAGGAGCCCATGGCTGAAAGGTGCCCAAATCCCTCAGCAGTCTGAATACATAAAGCACCTGTGATGAGCTCTGTAGCTTGGGTGGAAGGAGCATTTGTCAGGGCAAGCATCTGCAGATGAACATCATCCAGGTCAGCAGAGAGCCCAGTAGACAGGGGCTGTGGTAATACCATCTGTGCACATTTATTAACTGAAGGAAATCATGTCTATGAATTTCTGCTGGCAGTGATAACAGGGAAGGTAGATGGGAGCAATCAGTGCTGCTGTTCTTCAAGGTGGATGGGGGAATGCAAATTACCTTTCTGCTGAGGAAGAATGAGATTTTGGTAGTCATGAAGTTTATCGCACTGAATTGCATGCTCAGTGAGGTTGCTGAACTCACATTTTGAGACATACTACCTAAAAGATCAGGATTTTAACATCACTTTTTATAGTTGTTGTGTGGAACAGTGTGGAAGGCTATGATCCAAGTTTTCACCACTCGCAGGGCAAGGATCATGGACTAAATATTGGTCTGATTTCTGTCTCTCCTTGTGGTGCTATATATGACTATAAACACACACTTATTGGATTTTGTTTTCCCAGATTAAATACTTAAAAGTGTTGAAGTACAAACACTGCAATGTCAGTGAAACAGATAATCCAAACAATATAATATGTTTTTTTTGGATGCCAACTTTCAGAGACATTTGATAGCCTTACATATCTCAGACTCCTACGGATACAGGCTACACAGCCAGGCAGAGGGCACGAACTAGTCTGTGCCATGTGCACACGTGTGATGGCAAGCTGGAAGACACAGTAAACAGTGCACCTACATCTGTAATAATACTCAGTTGGGAGAAAAAGCACACTGACACATAAGGCTGAAATTAAAAAAAAAAAAGAAAGATAAATGGGGGAGAACCTTGGGAAAACATTCCACTTACTTGAGTAAAGACAAGACCAAATATGACATTTAGAAAATAGCAGTCACTCAAAGACAGTGTGGTGAGAAGTCAGTTAAGTAATACTTTCAGAGAAAACATTCTTGCAGCAATAGCAGTTTGCAGTAGTCCTTCCCTCCACCTAATGTTGGTAAAACTTCCTACAAAGTTTTATGCCCGATTTTGGACACTGCCTTTCAGGAAAGATGTAGACCACTTGGACAAACTCCAGAAGTGAAGAAGAAAAAAGATCAGAAGTCTAAAAAACTTGACCTCTGAGGAGGAATTGGGTTATTTAGGAAGAAAAGAGGAAGGGAGACACGTTAGCTGTCTTCAGACAAACAAAGTCTCTATCTGACAGTGCTGTTGTAGCTGATCCTACCTTAGGGATGGCAGGGTGGCTCCTGGACTTTCTCCCAGCTCTGTTTCCTTGGTTCAGAAGGCAGGGAGTTAGCAAAAATAGGGCAATGCACCCATAAGCCATGCTGCTAGCAAAGACCAATACAATAGAGATGTTCACCTAGTGGGATACAGATGCATTTGAATGAATCTGTTCCTTCCTTACCCCAACAAAACTCCAGCTTGCATTCAGACATAATTCAGCTATGGCAACCACCCCACTTTATGTTATCTATATGTACAACATTGCTTGGGTTGACAGCACCTCGCCCTTTTGCTGTTTTAATAGTTTCAACAGCAATTTGACCCTAGGATATTGCACAAGACATATTGGAGGATTCCTGTTTTCTGGAAAAAAGAAATGCCCATGATAATTCTGGAGAGCTGGCTGGTGCTGTAGGCTGAAAAAGCTGAGCAGCAGCAGGAGCAAGAGATGGACACAAGGGAGAAGGCAGCACACAGGTCCCTTCTCTCCCTTCTGCAGCAGACCTTGCAGCCAGCAGTGGCACAGAGGGGCTTTGTGCTCAGGACAGTCCCATAGCCCTGCTTATACTAGTCTTGCAGTGTGGTTTTACTGCTGGAAGGGCAATGCCTTGGGGGTTCTGGGCAAGAGCCCCTGTGACCTGGGCTGCTCATCAACAAATCCCTTACTCAAGCCCTGCACAAAGTGGATACCCCTGTCTGAGACCTTCCCATGGTGCCTGGCAGTGCTGGGTGCACTGCTCAGCCTCCCCAGATTCTCTGCAAGATACTTAATGCCACTTTCCATCCCCACATTGTAGACCCTCTCCCCATTATTTATTATACACTGTCCCCACTAAAGCTTTCCTGTTGCCTGTTCGTTAAATAGTCTCTTTATGGAAAGATATTCTTCTGGTTTACATCCCAGCAGTCACACTGAGATACTCAACATTCTCAAAAGCAATCAATAAGTGGCAGGATACTTCAGATGCAATGATCTTTACATAGCTAATTTTCACATTTGTATATTTACTGAGCTTCTAAGGCAGAAACCTATCTGCACTCCTTTCTTTGGGATTCTTACATCAAAGAGGTTTTCAAATCAGATGAAGAAACTGTTATCAGTTACATCAGTCTATTACCAGGCAACTTCCGGTATTGTTACCAGCCCCTGTATTTTCCCTGGAGAAAATTTATTGCCATTAAGCACAAACCTTGAAGTTTCATCAGAAAATATTAAATGAGTTCAAGACAGCTTCCCCCCCCCTCCCCAGTAAAGCTAGTCACCTAAGTTATTGCTTGAATATACTTTTATCACATGATATGAAGATGTGTTTTTCTTTCAGGGAAAGAAGAAGCATCAAGTTTTCAGTTTTACTATTAATCATAGTTCTATTACGCTGACTTGCAATGGGCCAAGGGTGCTGATAGGCTTCCTTTTGTACTCAATAGCCTTAAATTCTTCTTTTCTCTTCTTAATTCTCTGGTCATAATTTGTTTCTTATGCTTCTTTTGACTATCTACATTTTCCAACTTTAAATTTGCATTAATTGCAGCTTTCCCTCTGTCATGCACTAAAATCCACCATCGTACCAGCTGTCCTCATCCCTATGTAGACAGTCATGCCCTTCTCTCTCTTTCTGGCATACTGGCTGGTAATGGGCACTAGCCTTCACCCGTTTTGGTCATTTGTTCCCAGATCAGCACCAGGAAGCTATTGAGTACAACCATTTCATTGTTACTGCTATTAAAGTCAGCAGGGCCATTGTTTTAATAGGAAGATTGGTGAAAACATAAAGTCCTGAGCACTGTAAATAGTGTTACATCCAACAGGAGGTTCTGGCAGGGAGAATGACTGCAGAGAACACACATCCAAACCCCTCACCACCCACAGCAGTGTCAAAATGAGCCCTCCCTGTAGCCAACAGTTTCTCTGTATGCCCTCTTTACTACAACCTCTCCTGCCTCAAAGGGGACAAGGTTGCCAAGGCCCTTGCTACATCTCACGGACATTTTTTTCTTAATTGCAAATTCCTAGGATTGCCTTATGCATTGAGAAGCACTACTGCTTTCAGGAGTTTGCTTCCTCAGCTTCCCCAGATCATTGTGGCTGCCCAGTGTGCCACATGTGAGCACATGGAGCTGATGCCCATGCTGCTGCAGCCAGATGGAACCTGGGCTTCCCCACTATTTCTGTACAGCAAAGCAATCAGCTTTTCTCCTCAAGTTTCACTTCCCACTCAGGACCAAAAACCATTGGAGACCAACTGCAGAAGCACAAACATTGCTCTATGCTGGTGCAGCATCAGCAGAGTCCCTGCAAAGGCCCTGGACAATGAGGCCACATCAGGGGAGGAACAGATGATGTCCATTCTCTGGCAGACCCACATATTAAGTGCTTACACTGGGTATAGTCACTGTGCTCCTCTGTGCCTAGGATATTGCCTACATTCGGACTGTACCACTCCTTGCAAGTGGGATTTCCAGCACAGGTGTTTGCTCTTTTTAGAGGAGCAAATCTCAGACCTGGTTGATAGACAGTTTTCCCTCCCTTAACATGCACAATACCCATTTTCTGTAAGGACATCCCCTCTGCAACTAATTCTATTAGGTGAAGCAAGAGGCCCCTTGCTATACAGGCAGGGCAGCAGTCCTGCTGCCTCCTTGGAATAAGCCAAGGTTAAACCTGCTCACATAAACGCAACAGCTCTCTGGTTAAAGACTTTCAGATTTGCCCTCATACCTCCAGCTGTCAGCACTGGTTATTTCCATTCCTCATTGCAGAGCAGAGGATGAAAAACAGCTGGGATAGCTTCTGTCTCCTACTGAGGAGTACACCCACTGTCTAGGCTTTGCAGAAAAATACACTGTTTCCACAGAATTCAGCTTTAATAACTAGGATTCCCACAAACCACAAGGAGAATTCAACTTATGATATTTGACATGAGTATTATGCTCTGTTCTGCATGCTGACACAATTTCAATTTCAAATAGCAGGAAACAACCTGGAAAGTGACACAGTGACTTCCCCCTTCCTTCCCTGTGGTATTTTTCAGGACAACCATTGGGAAGAACATGAAATCAAAGCCTGTTGCAGGGCACAAATCTTGACAAAGTGCCAGATTCTTAGAAGAAATATTTCTCAGAGGTAGAAAAGGTAATGAAAAGTAAGAATTAAATATACATCTACATTTTCATGGTCAGAAGAGCACTTTGCAAAGCCTGATGTCTCGTGCAGACATAGAACAAAACAGCAAAGAAGTTTTTCTGTATGAATGGGCTGGTACAGGATGTTATTAGTCTCAAAAATTCAGATTACTTATTACTGGTATATGCAGTGAATCCCAGGGAGAATTCATTTCAGGAAGTGAAAGCTATTTACAGTTAAACCATAGTCTAACTTTCAATTTAAATGCATTTATTCCTCTCCCCCCTTCCCTCCAAGTCCTTTCCTCAAATAGTTCAAAATACAAATATGAAATGTTTTGGATATGTTGGTATGGACACACAGTAGTAACAAGGACAAGGGATGGTCACAGAAGCCCATCCTAACAAGTGACTGAGCTGCCCCGTCTGCATATGTTACAAGGGGCTGCTTCAGAGGCACTAAACCATCATCACCTCTCAGTGACTGGGCAGCCCCCAGGTCTGCAGACACAAGCGTCTGCAGAGACTGCACTCAGGACTGGGCCCAGTAAGCAGATGTTATAGCTCTGACTTCTTATTGCAATTCCCCCAGAAGAGCAAGAGCATGAGCCACTCTCCATTCCCAGAAAGGAGGTGCAAGCAGGGAAGTCTCAGGCTCTTCTATAACACATGCCTCCAGCTTTCTGCTCCATGCTCTAGCTTGCGTGTCCAAAGATGCTTACTGTGACAGAGAAATCAATATTCTTCAGTGTCAAAAGCCAACAAAACAGAGGTTACTTCAGCTGTGGAAGCGACAGGCTTGCGACATGGCAAATCCAGAAAAGGGGACACTCCTAGCATGGAAAAGAACTACTGGCTGGCTTTGTTAAGATGAGCATAGCCTCTCAGCAGCAGGAATGGCGAGTAAATTCGGCCCCATGCAAAAAACACCTACAGGGCTGCTGCTTCCCTACCATTGCTGCATTTCCCATCCTCTCTGAGTGCCTTTTTCTGTCACCACAGAAGGTCCCAATCTCAAGTCAGAGTTCATCTTCCAGCCACAGGATCTCCTGCTTAGCTGCAGCACTGTCAGCAAGTTCACTGAGCACAGCTTCTTTACCCATGCAGGAGCAGGGTCATTGGAAAGGTTATTTATTAACATCTTTGAGACAAAGGAGCAAGAAAGGAAATAAATCCATTTATAAACCAGCTAAAGAGAAAACTTATGACTGTAATGGTCTCCTTTGTATTTCCTTATGTACAGCCTGGAAGCTGCCCTGGCATCACTTCTTGTGGTGCCGAATCAGCAGGACAGCCCCACTTGTGCAGTAAATAGCCTGATAAGGGCAGAACAGTTGTGCAGAAGAAAGCGCTAACTTATGCTGTGTCCAGATTTTTCTTGGCATCTCCTAAGATTTGGGCAGACTGATAGCGGTCAACTTTCTCACCACTAAATACCAAGCAGTGACTCACATTTACCTCTGCAATCCAGGACATATGCTTCACTCTGGGACACAGTAGAAACAGGACAAAGAGAGAAAACTCATGTGAGAGCTGTCTCTAACAATACCAGTCAGTGCTAGCTGAGCACTCAGATAGGGCCATACAAATCCTGAATACTTTGCCGGACTTTTTCCTTTGATAACATTTCTCAAGGGAGGAAGGAGAACAAAAATAACAAAACACTGTTCTGTTTAACAGTTACTCATAGGACAGAAAAGCTGAGCTAAAGTTTCCAACAATTATCAGCACAAAACGCTAAACTAGGCATGCAATGTACTGTTTTTTTTAATTTAAAACTGGCAGGGATAGGATTTTTTTATCATGTGGATTGAAAGCTGTATAAGAACAAAACAAGGCATATCAAGATTACAAGATATGTTAGAAAAACAGCACTGATATAGATGAAGGAGCAAAGGCCTCAAGCAGCAGTGTCAAACTGCACTGAAATTGATTGAGAGGAAATTCATATCCAGGGAGGAGAGATAAACAATGTCCAAGGTATCTATGGAAACCACCATCCTAGACAGGAAACAATAAAACTTGGAAAAAAGACAAACATGAGAATAATTACTTAAACTTCAAATGCTACTAAGGACAATAATGCTAATTGAAAGCAGGATTTTATTCCAAAGAAATGAGGGCTCACTTAAAGAGATGCGAAGTATGGAAATGAGGGCTACTAGGCAGAAGGAGAAACAGAAGCTGTACAGTAACTCTGCAAAGAGCAATCTGCAAGAGCCATCTCTTTGGAGCAAATGCGTGAGCCCCAACTTGAAAATCCATTTATAAACTGGCTGGGCTCCCATACCACTCATTGTTTAGATGACTCTCAGCAGTGGGTCTCCTCCTGGGGATTGATCTACTCACCCTTTACACAAGCACACGGAAAGTCAGCTTACCTTGGGTGAAACAGTGAAGGCAAGAGGCTGGTAAGTAGTTTCAGTTTTTCACTTTCCATCACTAAAAGCATCCAACACATTTCCTGGCTCTCCTGTTTTCCTTTGTCCAATATTTTAGCCCAGTCATTTTCAGCTCTTGGAGCCTCTCACAGCTCAATTTGGACTGTTTTTCTACCACTGATCATGCCAAAACAAAAACTTCTTAAACTCTGCTGCCTTTGCCAATTATAAACAAAGGTTTTATCTATTTTTCTCATTTAAGAATGGAATAATTTTAAACATAGCTATGATACAGGAAATGAATGTACCAACAATGCAATACCTTATGGGAGCAGGAAAATGGTATATGTTCCAAAAATAGTTTCAGTTACACTCATTCTCTCACCCACACTCACTCCCCTTGTACTCACAGGCACCAAGTTCACCCAGACACTCTAGCAGGGTCTAAGATGGGACCAGAGGCTGCTAGATGCCAGGTCTTCACTGCATCTCTTGGATTCCTATTCACTGGCAAGCTACACATTTTTTAGCAGGTCTTTTGCCATCTTTAGGACCTAGAGGTTACTGCAATATGATCCCTTTGCCTTAAAATCATGTTTACCTCATCTCAAGATCCCCAGGACAAATGGCTGCTCAGTGTCTTTTTTTTCCTCATTTTGGGTACCTTAGGTTCCACAGTCTGCTTTCTTGCTGGGAGCAGAGAAGGACTTGCAGACAGGAAGTGCTGCAAACTTGCTGTCATTCTTCTGTTATTGAAGCAGTTTCTTCCCAAGGAGTCATCTGCACAGGGACTTTATCAGCATCCATGCTTCTGACCAGCCATCCATGTGAGGCTTATCATGGTGCAGGCTGCCAGGCTTGTCACAAACACCGTTATCTGTCAGTGGTAACCCAGTTTTACTGCAGTTGACCACATCCCTGGTTATAAATAACAACCATTCTTTTAACCTTTGCTCTGTTGCTTCTTCTAGTCCCCTCTCTCTCACACACACTTCTATTCATGTTTCCTTCAGGCTGGTTGTAATATTTCTGCTTCTTCAGTTGCATGTCTGACTTATGCATGATGTGGCAGGACTTTCACTCCACAGACCATCATCATGGCTGTAAAAAGGTCTCCTTGGTTTGCTAAAGTTATGGGGGAGCCTAACAATAGCAAAGGAAGCAGATTTTAGGACTGGTCTGGGGTCTGCTCCTTTATGCAGCTCTGCTGCTTGAATATAACCAGGTCTCTCGCTCGGAACCTGTGGCACAGCATACGAGTGCGGGACCAGTTGCAGTCTTTTGGAAGTTAGAGAATGTCAAAATCCAAGAAAGGAACATTTCAGCTTGTATTTGGGTGTCGCTACCCGACTCATCACAAGGTATTTTAAACAGTTTACTTGCATGATCTCACTGACAGTGTGAGAGATGGAGGTATTTTCAGTTTGTCATGTCCCTAGGACCACTGTCACTAGTATAGAGTGGACCTGGTGGTGTTCCTGTACCCAGTCTTGCAGGGCAAGTCTGGCATTAACCTCACCTTCCCCTATAAAGCTCTTGGTGAGACAGCATAGCTGAAACCACACCATAGCTGAGACACAAGACTAACAAGGAGGCTTTTATGCACACATTTTTCTCATGATCACAGCCTTGTGAGTCCATCCTTCTCTCAGCACAGAGATACCAAGCAAGACCAGGACTGTCTCATTTCTCTCCCACTGTTCCCAGGCTCCACTGGACTCTCTGGCTTTCACAGCTGACTCCAGCTCTCAGCAGCACTGTCTGCCCACAACATATGGGGAGCTAACACTGAGCAGAAAAGTATGATGGTTGCCTCCAGCATTACCTGTCTGTTGAGCCTCAGCCTTTCCCTAGTAATTGATGATAACATTAACATTTGTCACAGTGCTTTCCAGACGTATACTGCCAGCAGTTTATAGAGGTCATCGCCATTAGCCCCATTTCTCCACATGATTAAAAAAAACCAAGACAGCAGCAAATAGCCAGCAAATGCTGTCCCCTGGACCACCTCCTTCACTTGTCTGGGAAGCTCTCACAAATGAGGGCTCACAGCAGGCCCCCTCCTGCAGAGAGTCAGAGTTTCCAGGATCTGAGGAAAGAGCAGCACACTTTGGCTACAGCTAGTCTTAAATTAATCTTCTGTCATTTTGATATATTCTCTTATGTTCTGCCAGACTAAAAGCAACTTGGAGATTATTGGTCTGGTAAAGCACACACATGATTCATACTACAAGATCTATGTAGTTCTGCAACAACTTTTAAATGTGGTGGAAAATAAATAGAAAATTTCATTTAGTTTAGGAGAAACATGCTGAAAAGAAACATACAGGCAGCAGAACTCTGTAGCAGGAAGAAGGCATTCCCTGTGTTTCCTTCCTGCAGTCTGAATTTAGGGGTGGAGGTAGGAGAAACCAGTAGAGTTTTATAAGAGTTGTTTACCACTTTATAAAGGCGTAGGGGACTACCTAACAACAATCTTGCTGTGTTATATATATGATCTCTATGAAATGCTAATAAATCTAAAGACTAAGTGCTTCACCACACCAAAATTTCCTGAGATGTGGTTTTCAATATATTACAATGTAAATTTATGGCTGCAGTATCCTGAGAAGCAAATGGGTAGAAGAGACTTTTCATGATCCCAATTTACAGAAAGGCTTCTATTCTCAGCAAGGCTTAAGGATCCAGTTAGCATTCTCATGGACACCAAGTGGCCACAACACTGGAAGATCCTTAAATTTGTAGAGAAATTACTAGTCTCTGGAGCTGAGACACGCTTTGTAACTTAAAAAGCAACTGTAAAATTACTGTATTCAACAAAGAGTTCATTGCATGGGGCCAGGTTCTGTTGTAAAACACTATTTTTATGTTGAAGTGCAATGACTCAATTTCATAGTTAAACTCTTTGGTTTTCTCTGCCACAAAAAAGCACTATCCTACCTCTGTCTTTTGCCATAACTTTCACTTTTACAAGTGCAGATTCCTTTTGTAATTTATGTATTTTTGAAAATTTTTTTTGTAAGGCTACTTTTCAGATGGGTTGAGTTCTCTGGTCAGGATGATATAGTAGTGAGCACAGTGTGGGAAAGTAGCAGTGGCCTGACTGCCCTTTACATCTGGCAGAGTAAATGCAGCTCAACACTTTATGTGTTAAACCACTTGCTAAAGTAATCTTTAAAGTTGAATTGATTCCTTTCAAAATAAGCTTTTAATTCTCTCTGGCATGACAGAATAAATCCTAAACAGCACTGCTGGAGCATTATTTTCTTCTAATGGCTTTCATGTTTTTTGTCAAAAAAGTATTTCTAATTCTTATAAACAAGAACTTGACCACTAACTTTACCAGAATAAATTCATTTTCATGGTCAGCTTGTTTTTTAATGCAGTCTCAGACAAAGCTAAAAGGAGTGGAGCATCTCCCTTATGAGGAGAGGCTGAGAAAGCTGGGGCTCTTTAGCCTGGTGAAGAGGAGACTGAGGGGGGACCTCATCAATGTCTATAAATATGTTAAGGGTGAGTGTAGAGAGGATGGAGCCAGACTCTTCTCAATGTCATCCAATGACAGGACAACAGGCAATGGGAGCAAGTTGGAGGACAAGAGGATTAGGGTAAACACAAGGAAAAACTTGTTCACAGTGAGGGTGACAGAGCTCTGGAATGGGCTGCCCAGGGAGGTTGTGGAGTTTCCTTCTCTGGAGACACTTAAGACCTGCCTGGATCTGTTCCTGTGTGACTTGGTCTAGGTGATCCTGGTCTGGCAGGGGGGTTGGACTAGATGATCTTCTAGGTCCCTTCCAACCCCTAACATTCTGTGATTCTGTGAAAGCTGAAAACCAGTAAGCTTCCTATATGATTCAGGAAAGCAAGACTAAAGATACAGAAGCTACAGATAACTTATTGGATACATTTAAGGCAAAATTGTAGATTTCCAGTGTGTTTCTCCCAAGGCAGTAGCTAAAGGCTGATCTTGGTCAAGAGGAGAGCTCTCCCTGGCAAGAGCTGACAAAGATCAGGCAGGAGGGAGGAAGAGTTTTCAGCAGAAGAACAAATCCCTCTCAGTTACCTGTCGCCACCACCAAGGCCATGCTCCTTACAGGAGCTCCATTTTCCTTCCTGATGTGTGCCTGGGCATTGCCACACACCACGGGTGTTCCTGTTCCATCAGATGTGCTGCAGGGTCTTCCCCTTACTTTTGAAGGCATCTCCCCTTCTTGCTACAGCCCAGAGAGGATAGTGCAGAGGCTGCTTCCTCCCCACTTGAAACCATAGCAGCTGTACTGGCAGTTCCTGCCACTCTACTGTCTCGGGAGCCCTCTGAGCCGAGTGAGAAGAGCTGCAAGCTGATTGAAGTGGTTTCTGCATCCTCAATTGCTGATTCACCTTCTCCAGGCAGCACACAGAATTCAAAGCCCAGTCACAGCATGAGCTTTGGCTGAGAAATTACAGATACTTAATGAAAAAACTAGCTAATTCTGACTCCTTTGTAAAAATAAGTACATTTTTTCTTCCCATCCTCATTCCCCAGGAATGTTCTGGCATGCACCACCCTATATGATGGTGCAAAGACTCTCAGGAGGAAGAAAAACAAAGGGGAGAATATAAACTGAACTAAGAACTTTTAACTTCTATTTATGCAAAATAAAAATGCTTGCTCAAAGATGCAAGTACCAGCCTCTAAGCCATTCAGCCACTCTGTAAGGGTTACCTTTTGGTCAGAAGAGATGTAGCGTACAGCTGGGATGAAAGTCACAAGACAGCATGGGACAGCACGTGTCAGATTGATAGGCACATGTCTCCTTATACCAAAAGCTTAATCACTGCCTACAAAGTATGTTGACGTTACAAGGGGAACTTTAAAGGCAATGTGACAGCAGGCAGTGAAACAGTGCTGCAGATCCTCATGGAAAGATCTTCCCAAGCTGGAAGGGACCAGTAGGAGCCCAAAAAGGTCAAGACAAGAAGAAAGACAGCATTGTAGCACTGCTGGAGGTGGCTGAGCACTGACAGCATAGTGGTAATAGTGACTGCTACACTGCCAGTAATGCCCTTGAATGAGATGGCCAGCACCGCACAAGGGACAGAAGGATGAGGAGCCCAAAGAGCAGGCTGGGAAACTGAACTTTCCAGCTGCATTTGTGGGGGGCAGCAAATTCATGAGAGGATGTGAGCAGATGAATTTGTTCACTGTGCACTTAGCCAACTCTGTTCCCTTCCATCTGGTCTTTCACACTTTTTCCCTTAACTCATTTCTTAATTTGTACAGCTAATGCAGCACTGTTTCAGAGCACAGGGCTGGTTTTGTGTCTCTGTGAAGCCTGCCCCAATAACTTTAATCTGAGTGACTTTTAATCTTGCCTCCTGCTGTTCTCTCAGTTGGGCTGATATTGGCTTTCAAGATAAACTGAAAGTTATTGCAGAAAAAAGAACAAGGCTAGGGACAAGGACAGGCACCTTTTCTCTTTCAGCAGCACAGATTTAAGTTAAATTATGCCAGCTGTAGAATTGCACTCTTAGGCTCTGTTGTTCCCCATGTGAGTTTACTGGCAACAGCTCTGCAGCTAGAAAACACTAATGGAAGTGCCTGCAATAAAACCAGCTTTGCTCAGATGTTTCAACTGAGCTGAGAGATGAAGACAGTTCTCACGTCTAGCTGAAAAAAAAAAAATAAAAACAATTTAAGAAGTGGTCCAATCTAACTCATCTTTCAGAAAACTAACAGGAATTCTTCTCTTGTGAAGATCATCCAGAATTTTGCAATTTAAATTTGATCGGTCTCAAGAAATACTAATCTCTTCTGGGTTGGCTCCCAAAATCATCTCAGTATCATTAAGTTTACCCCAAAGTTCAGCTTTGTTCAGCTAAACATTTCTGTCCTTAACTACATCCTAGTCACCTTGAACAGATAATTTCCAAACTCCTATCAACACACTTCAAAACAGATCCATCTCCATGGAACACTTGACATTGCACACTGGGCTAGTAAAAAGGTACAAAATACCTAGGAAGGAAGCTTTAACTCCAGTCAGGTGTGCTAGTTGCTTCCAACCCCACAGGTGCTAAAGGTACCTACGTGTCTTAGGAAAAGAAGGAATGTAACAAAGCTTGATATTTCTGCACTATACTAAGGTAGTTATACAACTCAAAAAAGAACAAAAGGATTACCAATTATTACAGCTTTTGTAAACATTCCCTTTTCAGGTGACCAACCTCTTAAATGTATTATTTCTCCTCATTAAATTCCTTCAGGGTTTTCGATATATTTCTGGTAATTACAAATCAAAAGGCAAACACAGGTTGCAGTGGTCACAATAAGGTTGACTAAAGGACAACTTTCTCCTCCCAAAAAAACCCAGAAAAAAAAATTGCTTTATAAATCACATAGACTATGAGTTATGGCTGTCACATATATACACACACACACCTCTGTATATTTTTTTTCTCATTAATATTGTCTGGAAATCTTTCTAGTCTATTCAGGGTTTGAATGTCCGATTTTCCTTCCAAAGTTGATTTGGATGTGCTTTTACAAGCTTGGCTTGAAGCCTATTATTTACTCTTTATGTTTCCAACCACTCTTGGCTTCCTTAGAATTTTTCCTCTTAATTGGTATTTGTACTAGTCCTCCTAGCACTGACAAACCCCATCTGTAAATCAGCAATGATTTTATACTTTTTAGATCACTATTCAAAATGTCTAATGCCATCAAGACTCTTGTGGAATACCTCTGAAAACACAGCTGTTTTGTGATTATTTGCTTTGATAACTATTTTTGAGGTCTGTTGTTATCCAGGTCTTAATGTATTAGTTCATTCTTTGTTGGAGAGTCATAGGGAGGCTTTTGTAATCAGAACAACATCTGAAATGCATTTATTGCTGTTGAGAAGTTAAAAAAAGGGAGATATTAATATCTGCTGTTTCCAACTACATGTGCCATCTCTGAAAAATAAAACAAGTGCAAATAATTAGTTGGAAAACAGATCAGATGAAGGAACAGTTGTCTTCCTAGTCCTACACTCATATTCCACCCCATGGCTATCAAATACCAACCAGGGATATTAGTTATCCAGTTCCTCTTTTGTGAGGTGGTTCCTAACCATCAGGGAAGTCAGGCTTTAGAAGTTCAGAATTAGCTCAGAAAGTTCAGAAAGAGCTCAGAATTATTGAATATTCAGTCAATGTTTAAGAATTTTTTTCCCCTAACTTCAGCAAGCCTCCAGCCTCATTAGAACTAAATCAAGAGGATGTTAATAGTGATAACATGCCTAACACAAAATGCATCCTGGTTTGTTTTTTTTTTCCAAATGAGAATCATGCCAGGCTTGTTTCACATCTATTTTGTTAAGTTAGCTGATTTACTTTGTCAATAAAAAAACCCAAGTACAAACAAAATGTCTATAAGTATTTGAAATACACCCTCCACCCCTTCCTTATAAATGCATTCCCTACATGAGTTTCAGGTCCAAAATGCACATATTCCTTGAAGTTCTTGCTGCAGACTCTTGCAGGTGGGACTATCTGTGTTCTAGGATGAAGATTAATATAGATGCTTGTTGGAGGGGGACTCATGAACTCACTGGCTTACTTATACCTTGGATGAGTCTTTTTCTTTTTGATGCATTCATTCACATTATCCATTTTGACAGTGCTATCCACTTCTACATCATTATTCTGAAAGTTACTTTGATAAGTCTTATCCTTTACAAAAGAAAAATAACATGATCAAACTAGCTATTAAAACTTGATTATTGGAGGGATTTTTCCAGTAATTCAGATAGAACTGTAGAACTGTTGTCAAACTAAATTGGCAATAGTTCTCTAGGCTACCATAATACTGCTGGGATATTGGGCCAACAATAGCATCCTTCCCATTGCCTTGGATGTCCCTAGTATTCTACTCTAGTTTGTTGAAAATTAAAATCATTGAGCATAGATCTTCTCAGTAAGTATTTGGCATTTAATTTCAAATTGTTATAAAGCTTTATTTCCAAAAATTTATTGCACTAATTTTCATTAAGGCTCTTGCAAAACAGCTTTCATGTTCTGCAGGCCAGACCATTATGACACTACTGTTGTCTCTTTTGCAATTCACTCCAGCACTGTCTGTTTTCTTCTGTCTGTTTAAAATTTCACTTTCTAAAATAAGGCTTATTTGATTGTCTTTGCTAAATCATTTATTGTCATCTAAGTTTCTTTCCTGTGATTCCTCACCTCACTAGAAAAGGCATCTCTGTTCATACATTACATTTCATTTTTGGAATGAAATTTTTAAAAGACTGCTTTCAAGCTATTCTTATCTCCCTCCTCAGCAGAGGCAAATTATTTCTAAATATTTCCAGCTTCACTCATGATTGCATAAACTAATGAGCTAACCTTCTCCTGACAGCCTTTGCTTCAAATTTTGATGTACTCAGAATGAGAAAATGCTTCTTCTCTTCAAACGCCATTAATTACATTCTGTGGAGTTAAAAACTGGGAGAGGTCTAGTTTATAATTTTCTTTAGTTTATAATTTTTCTTTTTTCCAGAGAGAAAAAAACCCACAACATTTTGATTCCCTGTTGTCATAACAATGATAAATGAGATATTTCCACCTGTTACTGAAGAATAAACTATCAAAATAGTGGAAACTGTTATCCCTAAGCTTCTCACTCATTTTAAAGGCTAAGTTTCTGCACAGACCTTTTTCCTCTTTAGTGCTCGACTGCTTGCTCCTGCTTTGTGTATAAAAGCCCCCACGCAAGGCCCAGTACTGTCAGCAGTGTAGAAATACGGACTGTATTGCCGAAGTTCCTGTAAACAGAGGGTAAGACAACCAAATAGACAAAAGCTGATACTAAACTAGGCAATGTTTCTGCCAAACGTTGTGTGCTGCTACGTGCACCGTCAGCTGATTATAAACGGCAAAGCCTGGTAGAAGACATGTATCTCGTAATTACTTGTACGGTAAGCATCTCCAGCTAATGCCCGAGCCCTAGGACCACAGTTAAGGCAATTACAAGGTGCCAAGTGGGAAAGCCCCTCTGCTTTGCGCTCTCCCCGAGCCGGTTCTGGCCTCGAGCCCACGCACTCCTTGTATCCAGCACAGCAATTCCAACCTCAAGAGCTACCGCTTCCCAAGGCGTTGTGCTAACAGCCAATACTTCCAATGAGTTTTTTACTTTTTTTTCCACCCCCTTCGTTCTCTGAGTGCGGCGCGCCGCGGGAGCCGTACCCCAGGCTCCAGCCCGGAGGCCGGTGCGGGCTGCAGCCAGCTCTCCCCCAGCACGGCGGGGGAGGGAGGTAGGGAATCCCTCGCTTTGACGCGACCAAACTTCTGCGGAGCCTCCGCTCCCTCCCCCCACGCTTCTGTACCCGGGGACCCGCCAGGCCATGGCCACCTCCCGCGTTTCCTCAGCGGCCGCAGCTCCCCTCGGACACCCAAGTCACAGGTTAGCATTGTCCCTTCAGAAACGGCCCGGAGTCCAAAGGCTTGAAGATGATGTCAGCCGGGGGAGGACTGCAACAAGGCGGCACCCACCCAGGCAAGACCCCGCCGCGGAGCTTTCGCCCACCGCCGGCAGAGCTCCGCGGGCGCGGAGGAAGGGACGCGACGCCCAGGGATGCCGCAGCTGCAGCTCTCTCCCGAATGGCAAATCTGAAGGAGCTCCTCATGAATATGCACAGTCTCCCCCGAGCGACGGCCGCGGGATGCCTCCCCTCCAGGGCGCCCCGTCAAACCGAGCCCTGCCTCGCCCCTGCGTCGCCTCGCCGGGGTCAGGGCTGCTTTTGGAGACCAGCGGTTCGTTTCCGTCCTTACCCTTTGGCTGGTCCATCAGTGCCGGTGCTCGTTACCTCCTCCCCCTCTTCCTCTCTCAGCCTCTGCCGGCTCTGAGCTGCCTTAGTGAGATGTGCTCATGAAAACGGGCGCTTTAGTGGTCCATGGCTGTGGGAGGGGTTAGTTTGTCTCTACATGACTCAATCCATCTAACTTGCAGCTGACCTCCTGCAATTCTTAAATCACAGATTACCTCAGGGTTGCCGCGTTACCGGCGCCTTGAGCTCCTCCGCCTGGTCAGAGAGTCCTCCCCGTCCGGGGGGGAGCGGGGCGGGACCGGGAGCTACTCAAGGTTACAGTCGCCGTTGGCTCTGCGGGTGCCATGGTATGAGGCAGGGCTGCATCGTCGGCTCCGGGGGGCAGATGTAATTTTGGCTGCAGAGAAAACGTCTTCTGTTAGTTTGGTATCGTAGATAGTTTTGTTTTGTTTTGTTTTTACATTTCATAAGACTGAGCAGATACCCACCAGTTAGAGAACTGTCCTGGGAAGAGATGACCTTCCTTGTTTCCAGATGCAAGGTTCCAGCAATCAGAAAAAAATCCTCAACCAACAAAACAGCAACAACATCAAACCAGAAAACAAACAAACATCAGCAAAACAATCTAGAACAACAAAACTAAACCATGGAAAGAGACAAATTTGCAATAACTGATGACATGTCACATCCTGCACCTGCCAGTCCCACAGAATGAGCTTGCACGTATGGCTGCATCTGGTGAAGAATTTCAGGAGACAGTTTTTGACTATTTGCCTGGAAGGCCTGAAGGGACCTTCTCCCTTTTAACCCTGCTAAGCCCCTGCACACCTCCCACTTTGACTCCATGCAAATAAGAAATACAGGACTACGCTAGAGGAGTCTCTGCAACTTTTGTCCATCCAGATCTGCGCCTACCACCAGCTGCCAGAAATCTTGCCCTAGGAGAGACATGAAGAGCAGTGTTCTGATGGTTGGACGTTCAGAACCACATATGGATGCAGAATTTCAAATTCCTTCCATTCTTGCAGCCCCATCACAAACATTGACCATGTGTGTATTACTGTAATCTGGTAAGACACACTCCTGTTTGTAACCTTCCTGGGAACAGGAAAACAGGGATCTACAAAATAAACAAATAATCAAGGCTTTAGTGAATTAAATTATTTCTGAATTACTGTCAGCTTTTATTGAAAAGCCCAGGGAGCACTTTTCAGCAGAAAAGCTGAAGGTGGACTCGGTCATCTTATTCAGAAAAACTGGCCTAGGCAGTTCAGGTAAAGGAGCACTGACCTTACCTCCCAGTGATAACAGGGCCACATTTTTAAACTGTTTAACATGGCAGAATAATTTTGTAAGTAACCTTGAACACCAAATCTTCTAAAAACTAGTGTAGTTGATACAAGGTTCAGTTAATAAATACAACATTAAAATTCTTCACTGTAATAAAGACTCACTACACAGATTTATTAGTAAGAAAATCTACCAACTTTTCTTTATTACTAACAAGACTGGAAAAAGCATAGGTGCTTATGCAGCACTCACACACTGACTTCTGCAAAGAATACTTGCTAGTAAAATGTCATAATAGGAAATAAAACAGATATATAAAAAATGCCCCACATTAATTAAACTCCACTGAATGGTAGTTTTAAAGAATATAGTTGAAATTTAGGACTGATTTTCATATGTCTGCACTTAGATTTACTGTCTCTACAGCTAGCAACTCAAGAAGCTCAGTGAGCTAGACTTATCAAAGAGCTCTCCTTATGGGTTGAGGAGTTCAAATTTAACAAATGGAACATACCTGCAGGGCCCTCTCAGGGAAAGACAGGCATGATTCCATGCTATCTCTAACATTATGGATGCTCAGACATATATTTCAAGTCCTTTAAAATGGCATATCTACCTGACAAAGTACAATAAGATCATTTATACAAGCTTGACAGGAGAGATAGATGAAACCTTTACAGGTAAGGATGGGATGTAGTCAGTGACCATGAAACACATAACAGCATTGTCACACAGGAGGAAGCTGTGACCTGGAACATAAGGGCTGTGTGTGGAACGGCTGCTATGAACTGTGATATAGTCTACTACACCTGTAAACCATCAAAGTCCTTTACAGAGCTGAAGGGAACAGAGTCCTGAGTTGAAGAACAGAGTCCTGAGTTGAAGATTATTTGCTTTAAGTGATGGGCTGATAAACACATGAATATTATTTCTGCAGCTACAGATGTTACACGCTATTTTGCAGCCATTCAGTTTAGGTGTAAGAGATAGTGATGAAACAAACCTCTCCTCTTTGGCTGTGTCAGAGGAGGGGAAGGGTGGACTTTGTAGACTCATGTGACAAGAGACAAAGACTTCCTCTTCCACAGAGGGTCAGATGCAGACTTACCAGAGCAGTTTGGTTCTGCTTGCTGATCCTCCTGCCTTTGGGCAAACCTCTGACTGCAATCCACAAACTAGCAAAAGCCAACAGTGGATTCTCTGTCACAGTCATTTCCATAAGAAAACAAAATGAGAAAAAAAGCACCTGTGGAGGCAGTCATTTGTACTCGGTTAAGTCTCCAGACAGTGGAGGGGGAAGCTTGAAAACAGAAATAAAAAAGAGGAAACTAAAGAGCTCAGGATGTAGTTTCCACACATTTTGAGCAGGGGGTAAGAATAGCAAAACACCAGAGGAGTGCCACCCTTCTATTCCTATGACAAAATCAAGCATCCTGTGCAACTTTGGAGGAACAAAATAAGTTTTAAATAACCATCTTCTTCCTAGCTTAGTTCCATCATCTTGCTCCAATAAGTTTACTAAAGTTGTGTGTGCATTTGCACATGTCTAAAACCATGAAATGTCATAGGTGTCTAGAATTTGCTGGTTTTAAAATGAGGCATGATGCTTTTGGGACTCAGAAATAGAGTAAGAGTGAGTAAGCACTGGGACACATTAGCTCTATTTCCAGTGGAAAGGAGACAGAAGGAACCAAGGCAATAATGCCAGAATCTAGGGCTGTACCTCTCAGCTTTGGGTTAGGGGAAAAAAACAACCTTAGGAAGAGATGGGGAGCCTGGGAACAAACCTACAGGCTTTAGAAATGTAAGTCACGTGTTTTCACAGTAAGAGTTGGTATGAAAACACCCGAAATATTTTAAACAGAAGCAGGGCATCCCGTCACCAATCTCAAGAATGATACCCAGCTCATCTGTGTTTGTCTTTGCTCTGGGGCATGGCCTAGGAGTACATACTTGGATGACAAATCAGTCTCTGTATGTTTAAGCAACAAAGTGGAGTGACAGCTTCAAGAAACTTTGTGTGTAAACATTGGCCATAGCAGAGATAGGCTCAGTATTCCTCATGCTTTCCTAGACTTTTAGTCTCTGTGTGCTGGTTCATGTCACCACCTACCAGCTAGCAGCCCTGAGAAGCAGGGCAGAAGGTACCCAGCCCTCCATCCCCATCAAGACAGTGACCACATTAAATTGCTGTGACCTGAGGGAGCAGAATTCCCTTCAATGTGAGGTTGATTCCAGAGATTAGGACAGCTTCCTTCTGGAAATGAATGCAGAGAAGAGGGACCAGGCATTAGAAAATTACAAATAACCAAAAGTTCTAATGGTGCCAAGATTTTTTTTTTTTTAACTTTTTTTTTTACAGCTTATAGCTCCTTGGCCCACTCATCCCACATTGCAATCATGTCAGACTTGACAGTTTTCACAACAGAGTAGGCCATGTCCTCCCCACATCTACAGGTTCCTTTGCAATAGCTGAAGTTTAAATGCTTAATTTAGATAGCCAAAACACTTCGCTTGTGAAAAGCAAACCTCTGAAGAAACAGACAAGTTATACAGTGTTCATCTTAGTGCACTAAGCATTATTTTTAAAGAATACATTTATCTGAAAAAGGAAAAAATGTCTTTGATATTTAGGTAAAATGGCATTTTCAGCTTTATCTTACTGCAAAGAAATATTCTCCTGAGCCTTAAACTTAGGAAAGTTACCTATACAAATAACTAATAACTTAAGTTCCTCTCCTTTGTCTTACTTCCTTGTCTTAGTTTAAATATTTGTTACCCTCTTCTTGGAGGATGCCACTATACTGTCTCTATACCGGTATTTACAGATCTCGTCACCCTAAACCTTATCACCTCTAAGATAACTTTTTTTTTTTTTCTACTGCATTTCTTCTCCACTTTTTTAGTCAACAGTAAGCATTACCATCTCCTCTGTAGTTCAGCTCCAATACAAGTTCCTTTCATTTTTTTGCTGCTCTTTGAACCAGAACATATCTCTAATGTTGGTTCCTCTTCCTTTAATTTTCTCAAAGATCCTAATACTTTTTTTGTTTTGAAATGCAACAAAAAAAACCCCATCTGGCTTGTCTGTTACTCAACCACTACCCTGCCATAATCTTTGCTGTCTGTTTTCTTCTCCATTCATGTTAAAATTTCATAGCCTTTGCCCATCTCTATTATTTTCATGCTATATATGATATAGATGACGCAACTGCAGAGCAACCTGTTCATTAGTTATTTACTGGTTTTCTGTGATTGTTACAAAACTGATAGCACAGAGGTAACGTTATTCATTGAAACTGGCAAAAAAGACTTCCTATTTTTGGTAAGAAGTGAGTCTGATTTCTAGGTAATTTCTTAGGTTTGTTCTGCTAATACTCTTATTATTAAAAATCCACAAAATTTTAGCAGAACATGCAAACAAGTTCCCACACTTGTGAGCCTCAGAATAACAGAAGCAACATGAATGATAGATACTGAAATGTCATTTCAAAGGAGCAGTACCAAAGAAAAATAAATTAGTAACATGGGCATAGGCTGTGAATAATTGTCATCTTAAGGCTTAAGAAATGAGAGTTATATTACTAAGTTCTCTGTATGATTNCAAGACAGTGACCACATTAAATTGCTGTGACCTGAGGGAGCAGAATTCCCTTCAATGTGAGGTTGATTCCAGAGATTAGGACAGCTTCCTTCTGGAAATGAATGCAGAGAAGAGGGACCAGGCATTAGAAAATTACAAATAACCAAAAGTTCTAATGGTGCCAAGATTTTTTTTTTTTTAACTTTTTTTTTTACAGCTTATAGCTCCTTGGCCCACTCATCCCACATTGCAATCATGTCAGACTTGACAGTTTTCACAACAGAGTAGGCCATGTCCTCCCCACATCTACAGGTTCCTTTGCAATAGCTGAAGTTTAAATGCTTAATTTAGATAGCCAAAACACTTCGCTTGTGAAAAGCAAACCTCTGAAGAAACAGACAAGTTATACAGTGTTCATCTTAGTGCACTAAGCATTATTTTTAAAGAATACATTTATCTGAAAAAGGAAAAAATGTCTTTGATATTTAGGTAAAATGGCATTTTCAGCTTTATCTTACTGCAAAGAAATATTCTCCTGAGCCTTAAACTTAGGAAAGTTACCTATACAAATAACTAATAACTTAAGTTCCTCTCCTTTGTCTTACTTCCTTGTCTTAGTTTAAATATTTGTTACCCTCTTCTTGGAGGATGCCACTATACTGTCTCTATACCGGTATTTACAGATCTCGTCACCCTAAACCTTATCACCTCTAAGATAACTTTTTTTTTTTTTCTACTGCATTTCTTCTCCACTTTTTTAGTCAACAGTAAGCATTACCATCTCCTCTGTAGTTCAGCTCCAATACAAGTTCCTTTCATTTTTTTGCTGCTCTTTGAACCAGAACATATCTCTAATGTTGGTTCCTCTTCCTTTAATTTTCTCAAAGATCCTAATACTTTTTTTGTTTTGAAATGCAACAAAAAAAACCCCATCTGGCTTGTCTGTTACTCAACCACTACCCTGCCATAATCTTTGCTGTCTGTTTTCTTCTCCATTCATGTTAAAATTTCATAGCCTTTGCCCATCTCTATTATTTTCATGCTATATATGATATAGATGACGCAACTGCAGAGCAACCTGTTCATTAGTTATTTACTGGTTTTCTGTGATTGTTACAAAACTGATAGCACAGAGGTAACGTTATTCATTGAAACTGGCAAAAAAGACTTCCTATTTTTGGTAAGAAGTGAGTCTGATTTCTAGGTAATTTCTTAGGTTTGTTCTGCTAATACTCTTATTATTAAAAATCCACAAAATTTTAGCAGAACATGCAAACAAGTTCCCACACTTGTGAGCCTCAGAATAACAGAAGCAACATGAATGATAGATACTGAAATGTCATTTCAAAGGAGCAGTACCAAAGAAAAATAAATTAGTAACATGGGCATAGGCTGTGAATAATTGTCATCTTAAGGCTTAAGAAATGAGAGTTATATTACTAAGTTCTCTGTATGATTTTATGACCAACATTAGTTTTTGTCCTGTTAAATTTTAATTTATCACATCACACATTGTAGCTAAGACCAAAATAAATACACAAATCATCTTAAAACACTTTCAAAAAGAACGATATGCATTTAGATCAGATTAAGTCAGTCAATTTTAATATTCCATCAAAAGGGCAAAAGTAGACAGAATATGGAAAATGTATAAAATTCAACAGAATAACTTCAAAAGAAATACTTTTTTCAATGTCTGAATTCAGCCTGACTACCCACTACCCACTCACCCTCTGTTAAATGATTTGTTCTTTAATAAGTGAGCATCCGCAGAGGGAAAACAGTGGCAGCACATGGACATATTGTCCATCAGCTATCACTGTGTCAATAGCAGAAGAGAAGTTGACTGCATCCATCCAGAGGGACTATATGAAGACAGTGGCAAAAGGGAGATCTCTTAAAAATCCCAAACATCGCTAATTTGCATTTGTTTGTTAACTATAGCCATAAACATACCCATGATAATGCAGCCCACCTGCTTTGCTATGTTCTAGAAGCATAACATGTTCTCCTTCTACCAGAGCTGCAGAAAGTAGGCTTTGCTTTGGGAAATAACTAAGCACTACTGTGTTGGACTATTTGCTACCCTTTACTGAAAGGGAAAACAAACTTTGCAACTGTAAAATCTGCTGTCTTTTTTCACTATATAACTCCATTTCATTTCAGTATATGCCTGTAATAAATTTGTGCATGTCCATAACCACCATGCAGAACTATCTATAGAGATCTGAGTTCTCAGATATTTTCAGGCCTGCTTTTAGGATCTATGATATTTTTCTCCATGTGAATTTATGTATGTTTTATATTACTTTGGACACAAGCATTTCAGTATGGCCATCTTTGTTTAACCTCTAAAAGGTTTCATGTTCCTTTTCTTAGTTTTGCACTTCAGTAGACTGACAAAGATAAGGAGGAAAAGGACAGAGACTTAAAAGTCATCCTGAATTTTAGAAAATGGTATATATTAGTTTACTGGTGATTCACATTTATTACTTCCACAGGTTCTAGTATTTTTGCTTTATATAAAGTCTTATTCATTTCAATTGTCTTTGAATTGGCAGAAAGTATTAAGTAACTATATTTAAAGCAGAACAATTTTTTTTTGTACTTGCATTGATTTATAATCATCCACCTTTTTCATGAACATATCTCCAACTTGACATCCAGTCTAAACTTTCATTTGTATTGTTGATGTTTTCCTGTATACTCTCAAGAGTTTCTTCACTTACTGAAATGTGTATGTGTATTCTTATCCAACAGTCTTGGTTCGAGGAATAACTTTTCTACATTTCTCAGCATCATCAGATGGCCAAGTCCTTTCAAATTGAAAGGTTGTTGTTTTTTTTTCTGAACTGAAATATCTCAGTATCTCTCATTTTGTCATTAAATCATTAAATATTCAGATTATTAAATTAACCTATGACAGCACCAATAGATAATTGATTTAATATAATTTATTTCATTTAGTAAACTATTTTCCACAATATTTATTTCAGTTTTTCAATTATCTCAGTATATTTTCAGTATTACTTCAGTATATATATATAAAATAATTATTTCAGTATTTGCCCCAAGCATACTCTGGAAAAAGGAAGTTAAAAAGGGGATGAAATTCTGTGAATATATATGCAGAAATAAATATTTCGTTCTGAAAAAAAATTATGAAGTACTAGACAAATAACTCTTGACTGTCTTTTTTTAAGGAATTCTTGCATGAGAATTTATTTTCCAAGGACATAACCACATTTCAAAACNTTGCATTGATTTATAATCATCCACCTTTTTCATGAACATATCTCCAACTTGACATCCAGTCTAAACTTTCATTTGTATTGTTGATGTTTTCCTGTATACTCTCAAGAGTTTCTTCACTTACTGAAATGTGTATGTGTATTCTTATCCAACAGTCTTGGTTCGAGGAATAACTTTTCTACATTTCTCAGCATCATCAGATGGCCAAGTCCTTTCAAATTGAAAGGTTGTTGTTTTTTTTTCTGAACTGAAATATCTCAGTATCTCTCATTTTGTCATTAAATCATTAAATATTCAGATTATTAAATTAACCTATGACAGCACCAATAGATAATTGATTTAATATAATTTATTTCATTTAGTAAACTATTTTCCACAATATTTATTTCAGTTTTTCAATTATCTCAGTATATTTTCAGTATTACTTCAGTATATATATATAAAATAATTATTTCAGTATTTGCCCCAAGCATACTCTGGAAAAAGGAAGTTAAAAAGGGGATGAAATTCTGTGAATATATATGCAGAAATAAATATTTCGTTCTGAAAAAAAATTATGAAGTACTAGACAAATAACTCTTGACTGTCTTTTTTTAAGGAATTCTTGCATGAGAATTTATTTTCCAAGGACATAACCACATTTCAAAACATTGTATTCTATGGCAGCAATTGAATTTACAGAGCAAGATCTTGCACTGTCACTGGCAGCTCTGGGTAACACTCAGGTGAGTGGGGTGGAGCAACACCAGCCCTGCTAGGAAGCTGCCACCTCCTGGCTCAGCCCTTGTGAGTGCTGCAACCAGCAGGGCCCTGGGTGGATGGATGGATGGATGGNACAGCACCAATAGATAATTGATTTAATATAATTTATTTCATTTAGTAAACTATTTTCCACAATATTTATTTCAGTTTTTCAATTATCTCAGTATATTTTCAGTATTACTTCAGTATATATATATAAAATAATTATTTCAGTATTTGCCCCAAGCATACTCTGGAAAAAGGAAGTTAAAAAGGGGATGAAATTCTGTGAATATATATGCAGAAATAAATATTTCGTTCTGAAAAAAAATTATGAAGTACTAGACAAATAACTCTTGACTGTCTTTTTTTAAGGAATTCTTGCATGAGAATTTATTTTCCAAGGACATAACCACATTTCAAAACATTGTATTCTATGGCAGCAATTGAATTTACAGAGCAAGATCTTGCACTGTCACTGGCAGCTCTGGGTAACACTCAGGTGAGTGGGGTGGAGCAACACCAGCCCTGCTAGGAAGCTGCCACCTCCTGGCTCAGCCCTTGTGAGTGCTGCAACCAGCAGGGCCCTGGGTGGATGGATGGATGGATGGATGGATGGATGGATGGATGGATGGATGGATGGATGGATGCTGACAGTCAAAGGCGCCAGTCATTTGTGAGCGGATGACTTAAATATCTGATGCATGTGGCAGTCTGTCTGTCATGCTTTTAGGATTGCAGTTCTGTTACCTGGATCACTGGCTTTCTGCAGGTCTTCATTTTACCTAGCCCTTATAATCGACTAAACAGTAAAATNTCAGATGGCCAAGTCCTTTCAAATTGAAAGGTTGTTGTTTTTTTTTCTGAACTGAAATATCTCAGTATCTCTCATTTTGTCATTAAATCATTAAATATTCAGATTATTAAATTAACCTATGACAGCACCAATAGATAATTGATTTAATATAATTTATTTCATTTAGTAAACTATTTTCCACAATATTTATTTCAGTTTTTCAATTATCTCAGTATATTTTCAGTATTACTTCAGTATATATATATAAAATAATTATTTCAGTATTTGCCCCAAGCATACTCTGGAAAAAGGAAGTTAAAAAGGGGATGAAATTCTGTGAATATATATGCAGAAATAAATATTTCGTTCTGAAAAAAAATTATGAAGTACTAGACAAATAACTCTTGACTGTCTTTTTTTAAGGAATTCTTGCATGAGAATTTATTTTCCAAGGACATAACCACATTTCAAAACATTGTATTCTATGGCAGCAATTGAATTTACAGAGCAAGATCTTGCACTGTCACTGGCAGCTCTGGGTAACACTCAGGTGAGTGGGGTGGAGCAACACCAGCCCTGCTAGGAAGCTGCCACCTCCTGGCTCAGCCCTTGTGAGTGCTGCAACCAGCAGGGCCCTGGGTGGATGGATGGATGGATGGATGGATGGATGGATGGATGGATGGATGGATGGATGGATGCTGACAGTCAAAGGCGCCAGTCATTTGTGAGCGGATGACTTAAATATCTGATGCATGTGGCAGTCTGTCTGTCATGCTTTTAGGATTGCAGTTCTGTTACCTGGATCACTGGCTTTCTGCAGGTCTTCATTTTACCTAGCCCTTATAATCGACTAAACAGTAAAATACAACATAAAAAAAAAAAAAGAAAAGTTTTAGCCCTCTGAAATTTTCTTAACTAAGAAGCACATCAGTTTCATTCATTTTAAACTTTTCAGTCTACTACATAAAAGACTTGGATGAAGAAAATAGTGCAAAAAGTTAATTCAGTGGATAATTCTAGTTTCAAACCCATTAAGAAAATGTCAATTTTCAACCTTCTTAACTCAGATTTAAAATTTCTTAAAGGTTTACATGGAGCTGTTTTCTCTAAATTGATAGATGTCTTTAAAGACTCATGGGTTATTAAGTTGATTTTTTGGACCAAAGCTAAAAGCTGCAAAAGAGAACAACTGGTGACAGAAGTTACTGATTTCACTTCTACAATTAACTTTCATGTGGAGCAGGCTTCCTCTAATCAGCTGTGTCTACTGGAAGAACATTACATCACAGAAAATCTAACATGCTAAAAATATATCCTGTAGGTATAATCTTGACTATGCTTAGGTTAAAAAGATTTAGTAACCTTGGAGATAGAAAACAGAGTAGAAGTGATTATTTTTAGCACCAAGGAACTTCTCCAGGCAACAATACTACACAGTGTAAAAATATACCAGGTCAGTACACTGGAAATTTCAGATGTTTCATCCTCTTATGGGATAAACTACAGTACTATTAAATGAAACTATGCTACTCTGGAACATTCTATTTATTAATTTATTTTTTATATTTATGGTCCATATAACCAAAGAAATTACACAGATGTGAAAAGAGGTACAGGAAGTTTAAGCACTCTGTCTTTACAGACTGAGCTTGACTTAACACAAATAAAGTTTTTTGATTTCAAGACAACCATCTACTGCTTTAATTTTAATTTGCAATATTAGAACGGAAGCTGCAAGTGACAGCTTGAACTTGACAGTAATTTCTCTGTGGTTCTATGTTTGTTGGTATGCTGCTCATAACTTAAAAGTCCTCAGGCTGTAGTCACAGACAGAAGTAATCTCAGCAAGAGTGCTGTGGCATCAAAAATGCACATTGGTCTTGTTAAATTGTATTTGTGTTCTGACAGCACCCCCCATCCCACTCCTCTCTTGATTTCTTTTTCTTATGACTATACCAAACTGGTCTGCTGGATCAAGCATTGTAGCATGCCAGCCCTCTTCATCTCCTCACTGGGGAACAAGTGAAGTCTGTGTTTGTGACTATAGGAGAAAATAATTGCAAGTACTATGTGAGTAGTTAGCTGTTAATAACAGCTTGCTTATATTAATAGCAGCTCTATTTCTGCTAAATAAAGGAGAGAGTTTCTCATATTGGTAAAGAGAATCTCCCTGACTTGACACCGGTACCATGGAAATGCACCACATAATGATACATGTCTAAATTTTATTAGCTATCAAAATAAAGCTATGCACACAAAAGTTTTCCTAGCTTGGAGGAAGTAAAATTTTGAGATTCAACACTTAGTGACAAAACATGTATGAGAGTGTATACACGAAAGATTCATTAATAAGAGTTACCAGAATGGCACATGTGGGTTATCAGTCATTAATATCCAATATTTCCTCAAATGTTTAGATTTCTCATGGGTTTGTTTTCCTCATGCTAACTTTTATGTTCTGAAAAGGTGGTGACATTTCCCAACCATAAAGGAAAGATCCCACTCTCCTCTACCAAAACTCAATGTAAACAGGCTGAGAAAAAGTGAGCAGCCCTGGAAAACAGAGAGGTCTGCTCTTCCTGGGAGCTTTGCCACTGTACAACACTGCAGAAACTGGCACATGATTCACCATCTTAAGAAAACAGACAGCTTGGTTTAAATGCAAGCAAAATTAAATACTTCACATAGGAACAATAGGGTTCTTTGTAGCAAGGAAAAATATTTTTGTCATCTGAGTGCTGGAAGATTAGCCCCAGTCTTCTGTTTCTCTTTTGCTCTGAGTGCTTTTCATTATTACAATTTTTCATAGCCTGTTTCAAAGAACAGTTTGGAATTCAGGACAAAGCATTGCCTACTGCTGTGACACAAGGCCTGTAAATAGGAAAATACATTTTCCCAAAGCAACCTCTCACTTAAGCTTGCTGTGATCCTGGAATAGCAGAGGGGCTACATTAGCATATACAAACACTGTAAACTGCAAGCTGTTAGTCTTTTCATACATAATTCCCATTGACATCCTTCAGCTCAAGCCTTGGTGTTATTTTTTCTTTCTTTTTTTTATATTTTCACTTTCCTTTGCTACCTTCTCCCATCCACTGGTCACTCTTTCCCTTCTAACTACTCCCTTCTTTTACTTCCTAGTAGTGTTATTTTCTCTCTTTTTAAAAAAAAAATTATTTTAAATGTTTTATTATTTTTACCTCAAGTTTTTTCATCTGAGTTTTTACTCTGTTTCTTTTCTCGAGAGAAATTGTTACAATTGGTATGTTTTTATGTCTAAGAAATTCTGAATGAAATGCTGATAAACTAAGTTTAAAGCATGAAGACTTGTTTTACTTTAGAAAAAAAACCCTCAATAACATTACTTTAAATTGTTTCCAGATGTAGTCTACGAGACCAGGTTAAATATGACATCATTTACAATATAGTAGAGTACTGCATAATTTATGTAGAAATCTGTCATAATCTATTCTAAATGACTGCCAACAACAGAGACCTGGCAAACATTTTGCACATATTATACTTATTTTCTTGAAACATAATAATGATAGCAGCAATAGACAGCTATGATAAGCTGAAGATCTACTTCATAATGCACTCATTTATGGTGTGTGGATGTTAAAATTCTACTGCATGGAATTTTCCTTCCTGTGGGATCGCAAAGATTCCCACCAGCTTTGACCTTGGTGGCAGCTATTTGTAAAACAGTAGAAAGATATTTTCACTATGGGTGCTGTGACACCCCAGCCAATCACCCCAGGGGGTGTCTGGCTTCTTGTCCAATTTCCTGGAAGTTAAAAGGGTATAAAAAGATCTGTAAATTGATAAATAAAAGCTTCTTGGCATCTTGGTGAAGAAAATCGTCTCTTCCTCACTCTTTCTCCTCCTCCGGCAACTGGCAGATAAGCAACAATAGTGTTGTATGCCTGCAGAAAGCTAGCTTCTACTGTCTTTAGTTTTTGAGTATTTGCTAGTGTTCCAATACATGCACTCTTTAAACTACAGAATATTGTTCATGTACTCACTAGTAATTAATTCTTTTTTTGAAGGAGACAATGGCATCTTTTTCCTTTTTTCAAAAGGAAATCCTTTTTTCACTCAAAGGTGTGAATCCTAAAGCTCTGCAGATTGACCCTCACTGTCAATAAGTCTCACTCTCCCTTTTTTACCTTCTTGCTCACATTCAGTATTCCTTTCTGGTAGTCTTTTGTACCTGTAGCACCCTTGTGAATCCATCAGCCAAGCAACTCTTTAATAAACCATCTTCCTTGAGCCCTTTCCTCAATTATACTTTTAATAAGGAACTCTATAAACCTACCTTACCCTCTAAGGAAGTGTTAGCATGATTATAAAAAGAAAAAAGTGGAGGATAAGACAGGCAACAAATCCTGCAACACAAAATCCAGCCAAATGCTGTCCCTCAGGCGCTTCCCACTGAGTCCTACTCTTAATTCCTCAATGGCAAATGAAAAATTCTGAGTTCAACAGCAATTCAGGATTTCGGCCAACATTCAGTAAAATAATATTGATCATTCAAGCTGGAGCTGGAAAATTGAAACAAATGGCAGCCAAGTCACCTCCTTGAGTGTCACCATGCAGGACACTGACCACATTAACTGTGCTGTGGCATAGCCACTGGGAACTGAGTGGTGGAACACAGGTTATTGTTGAAATGAACATTTAAAACATCAGATTAATGAAAAGATTAATGAAAAAAAATCTCGCCACAACATTCAAGAATCTTAAGAAAGGGAAAAATCTGTTGAATCTGTTCTTCAATTTACCTTTTCTTCCATCACCTAATTCAGGATTTCTAATTTCATCTGCAAAAAATAAAAATATAACAAAATAATTGCCCAGATCATGGATTGGAATATTGTGATTTCTTGTGACATGACCACAGGCCTCTATCAAGCCTGTGGTCTGTTACAGCCTGAGAAAGTGGAATGGTATTTGAGAAGCATCTCCAAAGCATAGAGCTTCCCAGGATTACCTGTAATTCCCTCAGTTGTTCACAGCAGTTTAAAGCCTTGCCATTACTAAAATATTTTTTGTTTTCATACAGAGTGACATTTTTGCAGTTTCTTAGAAAGGAAAAATTGTCCCTTTGGAATTTAAATAATTTCTCAGAGAAACTCAGAGATGGGTGCTTGCCCAAGTCTGTGCAAGTGTGCATACTAGGAAGCTGCAAGTTCGCCATATAGGCCATACAAGCGGCATACATTCACCATAGGCATGCAAGTAGTGTACACTCACCCACTGCAGGTGCTCTGCCCTTCACTAACATTACTCCAGTCAGGCCTCATCTTTGGTCAGTGAGCATCTGTGGGTTAACAGACAGTTGCAGTTCACTGTTTTTCTGCAGTGTGGGTATAGTCCCAGACTTGGCATAGCATAAAGCACTCCAGGAACAGTTTAGTCCATGCTTTTGGGCAGCTCCATGCTGGGCTGAGCAACCCTCCTGGGCTGAGGGCTGCCCCTGAAGGTTCCCCATGGCTGGCCAAGTAAGCAGTGCAAATGGTCCTAAGGGTATGGGAGAGATCTAGCCAGACATTTTGTCTGACTTTGTGACATGACCTTCTCCCAGATTAACTGTCCCATATAAATATTCTCTTTCTGTTTTGACATGTAAACAGTATCTGATGTGCTCTTGCTGTAAGTCACACAGCAAAGCAACAAGAGTTCCTCCATGCTAGTCACCAGAATCAGTACCAGCACAACAGCATCAGGGATGACATAACACATGTGCATTTCCCATCTTAAATCCTGCCCTGTGGGAGCTTTGGAAACACTCCGAGTCTACTTGAAGTCTGATTTGCTTCAACACCTGCACTAATGTCTGTTGTTTAAAGTTTATGTGGGTTAAAACTGATCAACTGGAGGGGTGATAGTGAGCTTGGTGTCTTCTGAACATGGAAGTTAAGCAGTATAATAAAATGGAACCAAAACACAGACTTACTCTAGTTTCTCCAATTTACTTGTGGAAAGCAACCTGCATGGATTACGTGAAGTTTACTTTACCCTATAAAATATTTGTTTTTGTAATAGAAATTGTGACTACTATAATATTTTAGATCTGTGTTTGCTAGTTCCTTAAAGGTTTATTATTTTTATGTCACAGACTGGGAATTACTTTTTTACTGTATTATCCTCAAGTACTTCATAAAAATATATTTACTTCTTAAGCTTAAAGCTTCACTGTTTGATTTGAAATGAAACTCAGTGGTACATGCTTCCTCCCACCAGCCTTCGAACAGCAAATGGAAAGTAAATACAACTTCAGATGCAAAAAAACCACAAAATAACCAAACCAGAAAAAATATAAAAATGAAAAAAAGAAAAAAAAGAAAAAAAAAAAACAATAGAAAAAAAAGAAAAGAGAAAAAAGAAAAAAAAAAGAAAAAAGAAAAAAGAAATCTTTCAGGAATTTTATTGTAAATATGATCCTATTTTCTTTAAGGAGATGATGGAATAGGTAAACAGAAAAGTTGTTACAGGTGGATAGGTAAGTAAGCTGTTTCAAATTTAAGTATCTGGGGTGTTTTCAGGTTTTGAGGTGATTAGTAGAAACTTTTCCAAATAAAGCATTTCTGAATGGAGTGAAACCCACTATTTTGAGATATTTTCACAGAATCACAGAATGTTAGGTGCTGGAAGGGACACAGAAGATCATCCAGTCCAACCCCCCTGCCAGACCAGGATCACCTAGACCAAGTCACACAGGAACAGATCCAGGAGGGTGAGTGTCTCCAGAGAAGGAAACTCCACAACCTCCCTGGGCAGCCCATTCCAGAGCTCTGTCACCCTCACGGTGAACAAGTTTTTCCTTGTGTTTACCCTAATCCTTTTGTCCTCCAACTTGCTCCCATTGCCTCTTGTCCTGTCATTGGATGACATTGAGAAGAGTCTGGCTCCATCCTCCCTACACTCACCCTTAATATATTTATAGACATTGATGAGATTCCCCCTCAGTCTCCTCTTCTCCAGGCTAAAGCCCCATCTCTCTCAGCCTCTCCTCATAAGGGAGATGTTCCACTCCATTAATCATCTTGGTAGCCCTGTGCTGGATTCTCTTCCAATACATTTCTGTCTTTTCTGAATTGGGGTGCCCCAGACTGGACACAGTATTCCAGGTGGGGTCTCACCAGTGCATAGCAGAGGGGGAGGAGAAACTACTTTGACCCGACTTGGTCTAGGTGATCCTGCTCAGGCAGGGAGGTTGGACTAGATGATCTTCTAGGTCCCTTCCAGCCCATAATATCTGTCATTCTGTGATTCTGTGACCTGCTGGCCACACTTCTCTTAATGCATCCCAGAATGTCATTGGCCTTCTTGGCCACAAGGGCTCATTGTTGGCTCATGGACATCCTCCTGTCCACCAGGACCCCCAGGTCTCTTTCTCCAGTGCTGCTCTCCAATAGATCAGCCCTCAGCCTGTACTGATACATGAGGTTGTTCTTCCCCAAATGCAACACTTTACACTTGCTCTAGTTGGTAGTTGAATGCTATCTTACCACTCAGTGTGCTGCAAGACACATGTTTAGCGCATATATTAAAAAAAGACTTTGATTTGCACTGTGCTAAAATACTAATTGTCCATGGAAAAGAATAGTAAAACAATTATGTCCATTTAAGTCATGTTGAAGAAACAGGAACGTTAGTGTTCGTAGTTCTCAACTTTTTTTTTTCTTCACTGCAAGGACTAGAATATGAATATTGCAGATTGAATACAACATTGTAGCTCATTTAAAGTAAGAGTCTCCAGGGTGTTCATATAGACAGTCAGTACTGAGGCAATGATTTTAAAGTGCCATGGTGATGTTGGGTATTTCATTTAAAAATAACTACTTCATATAAACTTTTTGGTTTGGCTTAGAAAATTTAAATTATTTCACCAATATGGTAGCTTAAACAATGTAAGTTTTTATCAAAATGTTTGCTCTAGTATGTAATTTTACAATCCTGGTCCTGATGTGCTAGCAACACTCCACCATCTAGTATAGAGCTCTTCCATTATGGTGTTGCTGGGCACATGTCTGCAAATACCATGATAGAAAGGCTTTCAGATCTCCAGCCTCTTACTTGCATAAGTTAAGTGCTCAAATACAACTGGGCCAGAATGAACAGCATTGGCATTTGCAACACTTTGCTTATATAGTGTACAAGTGTAGAAATATAGCTTTCAACCAGGTTGTAGCAAACAACATAAACAAACATCAATTACATTCAAATTTTGGGTATTTTCTACCTTAACATTATTACTTGTCTGTTCCCTTAAGCCTGTGAACTTTTTTACTGTACAACTTCAAGGAGGTTTTATACCAGTGCTGTGTTTACCTTCACACACAGTAGTAATATACTCCTTGTGAGTTTGATTCAATTAATATTTAGAAAAGTCATTAACACAGTAACAAATCTAGACCAGTTTGACGAAAGTCTTAAAAGCCCCAAAAAACCCTTATGTAACTTGAAGCAAATATTTATTTAAGGTTTAGCAGTAGTTGTTTATAAATCAATTAATGCACCAATTAATTTAATGTGAGCTCTCGCAAGAATATATTAGAAAAGGACCCAATGTTATTAAATTATAGAGATGCTATAATGGAAAAAAACTATTCTCTAGTAAAATTATTTTGGGGTGGAGCTTCTGCAATTAGTAGTTTCATTTCAAATTATATCCACTAGGTCTGATGATGGAATTAGTTTTTGACAACTTATCAAGTCTCTTCATTAGTACAGGCAGGAAGGTTAATGTTTTCATTCTGAGTTTGAGGAAGTTTTAACATGTTAACTAAGACAGAATTTCCTAGAGTGTTTACAAAAACAGAAATTCCAGTCTGAACTACTCAAACACTCACCAACATTCAAACAAGCAAAATTATTAATGTAATTCAGAGAGCTTGATTCGATAACGGATATGTAAACTCAGTTACAAGAAAATACTTATAGTTACATCAAGCTCGACTGACAGAAGCCATTGCACCTCTAAGTTACACTGGCTATAAACTGAACTCATCAATATTCAGTATTGTAGAGGAAGATTCAGATGTTACATGGCACATTTTTCACATGAGTCCATAGTTAAACAGACTTGCATTAGCAGCTTGTTATTTGTCCTGCACCTGCAGGAATATAAACATTTTAAATAAGGGTGTGGCAGGGTTTATATAAACCAAACACATAATATGAGCTGGTTACATGTGCCAGCATGCTGACCTCAGCCTTTGCATGGCTATCAAGTCAGAAAAACCCTTATATCCACCAGATCCTCAAGAAAGGCATTTTTCTTAAAAGCTGAAATGATCTTTTCCTGAAGTTGGAATTACTGTCCTTGGTAATGATAATACCCACACAACTTGCCTTGGGTATTTTTTCTCATTAATAACTTTAAAAAATTGTTATTTTCAGATACTTCCGAGTATACCTTACCCTTGTTACAGCAGTCTGTAGTCAAGGTGAGCCCACTTCCTAGGCTGGGAGACTGCAGGGTGAATCCACTGCCCTGCAAAATCAGACGAGCTGCCGAAGCAGAAAAGGGTTTCCCTGGGCTTGAGGATGGAACCACACTGCCACCCTCAGCAGGACCAGCAAATCACCGTTAACACGAACATCTTCCTCCTTTCAAAAGGGAAAGGATGAAATTATCTTGATTTTACTTTCAGTGAGTAATAAACCCATCTCCAATTCACTGTGTGTATCATTATCATATACATCCTTACACTTTTAGGAAATAAAAAGATGAAATACGCACACCAGTTACATTTCCTGTTCTCTGCTCAGGCTCTTCTTGAATATGGGAAGACAATAGGTACTGATGAACTGATGAGCAACTACAGTGGTAAGTAGTCTGTCTTAATTACTAATGAACAGCTGTGATTTGTCTTTTTCATAGATGCAGAATGATTGAAAATAAGTTAGAACTGAATTACTCCTCTTTTTCCAATGTATAAGCAAATGGAAAGAGTTAAATCCAGGAAAACAGGAGTCTAGTTAAATCGAGATAAACCAATGTAGTGTAGTATTTATTTGATATTTAGATGTTACACTGGATGACTTGCTGATATAAAATACACTTTAGAAATCATTATCCTCTGTACTTTAAATAGTATATATAAACTTATATTTAAGATAACTCGAGTCAGTTCAGCAGAGCACATTTAATTGAAGTATTCAATCAACTATAATTCCTTATTAGCATAACTATGTGCAAACACCTGTAAAGTACAAAACCTGCAATTTCAAAAGTGTTAAGTAATAGCTTTCACTTATTTGAAGCCCAAATCCTTTTCCTCCCTGCAGTCTGTATATTTCTCTAGTGAATTATAAATTTCATGACACAAAATAGTGCCTGTACAGACTTGATTTCCTGTAAATGCTTCTATCTGCTTTGCTCTGTAATGAACATTAGGGACTCTTCAGTAAGACATAAGCAGACGTAGCAGTGTCAGAGGTGTAATCTATGAATAAGTGTGATATTTCAAAGCTGGGTTTTTTGTTACATTGAAAGTTATCAGTGCTGCATAGCCTTCTGCATTTAATTTTAAAATAACTTGAGTCAGTGATAATTTTTGTCATGAAGAGTTCTACCAGACTCTGCTGCAGTCATGCAGATGATAGTGGTAAGGAAATATTCAGGTAACTGCANAATTAATGCACCAATTAATTTAATGTGAGCTCTCGCAAGAATATATTAGAAAAGGACCCAATGTTATTAAATTATAGAGATGCTATAATGGAAAAAAACTATTCTCTAGTAAAATTATTTTGGGGTGGAGCTTCTGCAATTAGTAGTTTCATTTCAAATTATATCCACTAGGTCTGATGATGGAATTAGTTTTTGACAACTTATCAAGTCTCTTCATTAGTACAGGCAGGAAGGTTAATGTTTTCATTCTGAGTTTGAGGAAGTTTTAACATGTTAACTAAGACAGAATTTCCTAGAGTGTTTACAAAAACAGAAATTCCAGTCTGAACTACTCAAACACTCACCAACATTCAAACAAGCAAAATTATTAATGTAATTCAGAGAGCTTGATTCGATAACGGATATGTAAACTCAGTTACAAGAAAATACTTATAGTTACATCAAGCTCGACTGACAGAAGCCATTGCACCTCTAAGTTACACTGGCTATAAACTGAACTCATCAATATTCAGTATTGTAGAGGAAGATTCAGATGTTACATGGCACATTTTTCACATGAGTCCATAGTTAAACAGACTTGCATTAGCAGCTTGTTATTTGTCCTGCACCTGCAGGAATATAAACATTTTAAATAAGGGTGTGGCAGGGTTTATATAAACCAAACACATAATATGAGCTGGTTACATGTGCCAGCATGCTGACCTCAGCCTTTGCATGGCTATCAAGTCAGAAAAACCCTTATATCCACCAGATCCTCAAGAAAGGCATTTTTCTTAAAAGCTGAAATGATCTTTTCCTGAAGTTGGAATTACTGTCCTTGGTAATGATAATACCCACACAACTTGCCTTGGGTATTTTTTCTCATTAATAACTTTAAAAAATTGTTATTTTCAGATACTTCCGAGTATACCTTACCCTTGTTACAGCAGTCTGTAGTCAAGGTGAGCCCACTTCCTAGGCTGGGAGACTGCAGGGTGAATCCACTGCCCTGCAAAATCAGACGAGCTGCCGAAGCAGAAAAGGGTTTCCCTGGGCTTGAGGATGGAACCACACTGCCACCCTCAGCAGGACCAGCAAATCACCGTTAACACGAACATCTTCCTCCTTTCAAAAGGGAAAGGATGAAATTATCTTGATTTTACTTTCAGTGAGTAATAAACCCATCTCCAATTCACTGTGTGTATCATTATCATATACATCCTTACACTTTTAGGAAATAAAAAGATGAAATACGCACACCAGTTACATTTCCTGTTCTCTGCTCAGGCTCTTCTTGAATATGGGAAGACAATAGGTACTGATGAACTGATGAGCAACTACAGTGGTAAGTAGTCTGTCTTAATTACTAATGAACAGCTGTGATTTGTCTTTTTCATAGATGCAGAATGATTGAAAATAAGTTAGAACTGAATTACTCCTCTTTTTCCAATGTATAAGCAAATGGAAAGAGTTAAATCCAGGAAAACAGGAGTCTAGTTAAATCGAGATAAACCAATGTAGTGTAGTATTTATTTGATATTTAGATGTTACACTGGATGACTTGCTGATATAAAATACACTTTAGAAATCATTATCCTCTGTACTTTAAATAGTATATATAAACTTATATTTAAGATAACTCGAGTCAGTTCAGCAGAGCACATTTAATTGAAGTATTCAATCAACTATAATTCCTTATTAGCATAACTATGTGCCAACACCTGTAAAGTACAAAACCTGCAATTTCAAAAGTGTTAAGTAATAGCTTTCACTTATTTGAAGCCCAAATCCTTTTCCTCCCTGCAGTCTGTATATTTCTCTAGTGAATTATAAATTTCATGACACAAAATAGTGCCTGTACAGACTTGATTTCCTGTAAATGCTTCTATCTGCTTTGCTCTGTAATGAACATTAGGGACTCTTCAGTAAGACATAAGCAGACGTAGCAGTGTCAGAGGTGTAATCTATGAATAAGTGTGATATTTCAAAGCTGGGTTTTTTGTTTGTTTTTTTGTTGTTTTGGTTTTCTTTTCATCCTGAGCTTACATTTTCATTTTCTTTCCTTGTCTGTGTCTTCCAAACTGATCAGAAAAGTAACACCCAGTAAGAAAATGGTCAGAACAGCTTAAACTAGTATTTCAGCTTGGACCAAAGCCCTCCAAATTCATGTTTGTGTCATACTGTAAGCTGAAATTATATGAATACATATTAATACCAAAACAGGGGCTGTATTTTCATAATATTGTTTCTCATGTTAAATACTACAATTCCTATTTTTCCAGCTGTTTACTGTCAGTCTAGACTCAAAAGTAGAATATTTTTGCCAGCTGTGTTGGTTTTCCAGGCTCCCCCTCCAAGGCAGAACCACATAATATTTCTATGGCTTGGCAATTAGATTCATAGCCTTTAGTATATAATATACTTAAAAAGCAGAAAGGAAGAATGCAGTACAGAAGCAGTGCTATAGAATAACAAAACCCTCCACAAGATAAAGAAAGATTAGTGTTTTGTTTATGATATACCACACTGCCAAGTGCTTTATAGATCAATATGATACTTAAGTGGTAAAGCTAGTATTGGCTTATTTATAAGGCTTATGTGTTACTGGGCAAGCATATCAAGCCTCTTAAATCTCACAGCCAGTCTGCTGATCAGAACAATGTATCTCCAGGAATCCCTGGGATACTGTAAATTCAGTATGTTATTCTATTATTCTTGGCATTCCAGCTATTGAAATTCATTACAGATTACAAAGTTGTTTAGTCAGTGCTACAGATGTTGCAACAACTCTAAAGTTACAAACTATAAGAAAAATATACAAAATACCCAACTTACCTAGCATGGGCTCCAATATAGATACAGAGGGCTAAATGCATAAAGGAGTCAAATGATTTCTTATGGTGAGCATCTGGATTTTTTGTGTTCAAGGAGTCTTTTCTGCAAGTTGTTCTCTGAAACAATTTCATTACTCTTTACCAGCCTGAGGATGAAGTCAGCTGATTTTCCGACCCATGAATGGCTCTATTCAAAGACTTAAGCTTTGGGTTAATAATTGAGCTGTCCCCTTCTGGGACTGGCTCAAGGGCAGGTGGAGGCTTTGGTGTCTCAGTGCTCCCACTGCTGCAGGGAGTGTAAAGGGGTCAAAGGTTTGTCAGGAGCTGGCTTTTGGGAGGACAGGGCAACTCTGCTTCTGTGCATGGGCACAGACTTTCATTAGCCAGCTGCAGTTAAACTAGTACAGCCCTTGATGAGGGTGCAGTAACTCCAAGAGAAAATTAATAAACTGAGAACCATAGGCACTCTGAAGGACCAGTATAATCTTTAGAATAAACTAGCTTAAGTTTTAGTTTTATATTAACATGTTTTACTGACAGCCTTAATATTTTGGGCTATGGCAATTAATTTTTAGCACTGTCATTTACTTGACTGTCTACAACAGACACTACCATACTGTTCATGGCCCAGGGACTGTTTCAGGAAATCTGGAGTCCCAGTGACTGCCACTGTTCATGGCTTCTGTATGGAGAAGGATGTGTGTTGCCCAAGATTTTCAAATGCATTCTAACTGCCTTAGAGGCTTGAAATTGAGACAGGTACCGAATTCCCACTTTCTTAAGATACCGTTTTTCAGACTTCTCCATCTGAGCACTGAGAACTGAAAGGGGTATCAGTACATTGATGCTTTGAGTTTTCAGACATAATATTTTCATTCTATTTAAATTACGACTTGCAAATGGTGGGAACATGAAATAGGTTTTAAGAAGTAGGTAGAAATAAATCCCTAGAAATTTGTTTCCTAATGTTGTCCATCAGAGAAAAACTGTGCATGGAGTACTTTTGGGAATAATAAACAAGCATCAGCATTGTTTCTATGCCAATTGGTAATAGAATTGTCTGTGAAGCTGTTTTCTCAGTTCTAATGCTATGAAATGCCACATGGGACCAAACTTGCTGATTCTCCTACTTGCAGCTGTTCTGCAATAGAAACAATCAGGGACAATTTTCCACTGGGTTTCAGGCTTCTTTCTGCTTGACTGATGAAAGATAAACACTATACATTTTACAAAGTTATTTCAAACGAGATATAGGGGGGAGGTACCCCAGAGCTCATTCGGCACATATTCTTAACTTAAAATTGGATCAGCATTCAGTATTAACAGGGAATACAGGGTTTTACATTTGTCTAATTTCGCCTGCCCACAGATGCAGTAACAAATAGCCCACAGACGATGCAGTAAAAAAATAAAATCTTTAGGCAATAACAGTAGCAGAAAGCATTCAACAGTAGCCAAATATGATCCTCTTTTTTTTTTTTTTTTTTTTTTGTAATGGACAAATGTGTTTCTCCTCTCCTGTTTTGGGTCTCAGATCTTCCTATGTTCTGTATGATGGGGGAGATCTTCCAGTGTAGTCACAGTAGGTACATGGTGTCAAAATAATTTCTTGCAACAACATGTCAATATCTAAATTAAAAATTAGTTAACAAAATAAGGTTAACAAAAAATGACAAAGTTTGAGGGTTTAAATGAAAAGATTTAGACTAGATTTAAGTAAGATTTTTTTTACAATGAGCTTAGCAAAACACTGAAACAGGTTGACCACAGAGGTGGTAAATGCTCCATCCCTTGAAACGTTCCAGGTCAGGTTGGACAGGGCTCTGAGCAACCTGATCTAGTTGAGGATGTCCCTGCTCACTACAGGGGGGTTGATCTGGATGACCTTTAAATGTTCCTTCCAACAAACTAGTGTATGATTCTGTGAAAAAGAAAACAACACAACTTACTTCTGACATAAACTGAGACTAGCATGTTCTAGGAAGCAAAATTCTTACTGAGGATCCTTATTGCTATAAGGTGCAGAGTTGGGCTTTTCAGTCTTTGATTTGCTTAACAGTTGTCAATTCTTTCATGCCAAAAAGCAGCACTAATAGTTGAAACTGAAGTCATCAAAGATCATCTACCTCTCTTCCTCCACAGCTTAGATCAAGAATACCATATTTGAGTACTGGTATTAGTGAACCTTTCAGGAAGGATATCTGCCCCCCCCCNTGTCCAAAACCTAGGAGTTAAGTCTAAACAGGTTGTCTAGATTACTTTTGGAGTTACTGAGGAGAGGCAGGGACATACATACATTTGACAGAGTGAGATGATCTGTCTTCCTGCATTGCCAGTCCTTCTCATTTAGCTATTGAGGTATCCAGAGAAGTAGTTTGAACAGGATCCTCAAATCTTTAGGCAACCTAAGTGAGATGAATTCCATTCTCTGTATCACCTTCATTTATCTTCTAGGATTCAAATATAAAATATTTGCATGTAAAAAGCATTTTTTCTGGAAAGAGGAGTGGATTAGAAATCCACTTGTAATCACAAAATGGAGCTCTTTAGCCCAGTAATTTTTCCCTATATGCTCAAAATTTTATTCCTCTGATCCTAGCTACAGTTAACAATTTCTGACAGCAGATCTTAAACTCTTTCAGAAGTTGCTTCTCCTAACACATTCTGGAATGAGAATCACATTCCCTAAGTGATTTCCTTCATCTTGCATTGTGTTGAATGGTGTTTCCCCTAAGAAAGTGGTATTTTCATCTATCTGCAAGCTGCAGACATATCCTTTAGTGAAAAGTCAGACAGGAGAGTAACATCTGCAAAACTAACATTTTTTCTTCCAGTGACTCCTAGAAAGCTTTGAACAATATAACCTGAATATACAGAGAATATTTTAACATCAAATAGAGATCAAGGTGGATATTTCTACCCAAGACTGCTGGGATCTGACAATTGCAAGGAACACAAGGCAATAAGCAAGAAGTTTTATGAAAGCTCTGCTACAGAGGGGTGCAAAAAAAAAAAAAAAGAAACGGTGGGAAGTGCTGCCACCGATTTTTGTCTGGCAGGGATCACTCACCGCTTCGCTCTCCAAACACGCTAGAAACTGAAAAGCGGTGTGAGAGTAGGCTTAAGATAGCAATAGCGGCATTCGGGGGGGGGGGCTTTTCCAATTGCCGCCCACGCCGGGCATGGGCGGGTTCGAACCCTCGGTCCCGAGGCGCGGCGCCCCCAGTCTGCGGCAGGCTGCGAAGCTGAACAGAGGCGACGCTTCGCCCGCCGCGCTCCCTCCTCCGCTGCGGAGAGGCCGTGGCTGCAGGTAAGGCACGTTGGTACCTTCCCTGCCAGTGCCCCAGCACTGCTTCTTTCCTGGGGGTAGTCCTGCCTTCCCTTTTCTTTCCTGCTCGATTGTTTTCGTTAAAAGAATGTTAGTTTTTCCTCTTTGATGCATTATTAAGATGCATCCTACTGACTTAAAATATAACAGAATAACTCAAATTACTATGAATGCAAGGACATTATTCTTAGAAGTGAGTTTCCCCCCCAAAAACCTGCAAAAACTTGTTCTTAAAGACAGTAAATGGCATAGGGACAAACTATCTCAGAAAGATAATTTAGGCACCATCTTCTATTTAGCTGTCCATATCTGCACTTCTCACCTCAATAAAATATGTAGATGAACAATGCTGAAATAGGTGTACAACATTTGAATGAAAATAGGTCATGTTGATTAAATCTGTTGTTGAGCATTGAGTCATGATGAAAGTAATGGTGGATTAGAAGCAGGTATTTTATTTGTCTAGCAGGACTTTTTTTTAATTATAAAAATAAATCACCTTCCCGTATATATAATTTCAGTGTCTATTCACTCGTCATAAATAGGGTTCTTAAAAGTTGTTCTTCATCACAACAAAAGTTGGGGTAATTCTAATGACTGTCATAGAATAAAACTAAAGCAGTATGTACTTAAAGGCATGGAAGATCCTGAAACAGTCACACACCACATGGAAAGATTAGTTAAGTCTTTATTAGGAAAAAAAAAATAAAATATTTCTGAAATACATCTTTTAATGAAAAATGCCATGTTCCTTCAAAGCCCCACTTGGGATTTCCTCTTAGACTGAGTTTTTGCTGCCTTTGAGCTTAGTTCCACAGCTCAGTCAGAATAACTCCTCTCACTTCAGCCTTGACAGGTACAAAAGTGTGTAGCTAAGTGCAGGATGCTGAGCTTTGAAAGCATTTATATTATTGTGTGGTGATTAAAAGCATTTGTTCCTGTGATTATTGCTTATTAATGTTTCTACTGAGTAATTTTAATTACAGTAATTTGTGACAGTTTGTTTCTAATACAAAACCTTTCTAGACTGTAAAGAAACCTCTAAACTGCTCTGGTAACTGATTTTCTCCTTCCTAGTCTTTTATCCTGCTGCACTGCTTAAAATGGTTAGTTTGTGGATCTCTTGGTTATGGGACACTAATTCAGTGAGGAATTACACATCTTAGACTCAAGTAGCTGTTTGGTGACTAAGTGTCCCAAGAAAAAACAGTTTCTCTGAAGGTTTACAGACATGCAGAACAGTTGAAACAGGAAAAATCTATGGTTTAAAATTTTAATTTGCATGGAAAACAAGGCATCAGTGGGGTATATTTCCCCCCTTTCATCCCCATTTCCAAGAAACAAGCTTTTGCCATTGCAAACCAAATTAATTGCAAACCAAGGGGCTCATTCTCTGTCAAAAATCTGAGGCACATTACAAGATATTCAGTGAGAGAAGATGGATATCATTAAGCCTGATCTACTACTGCAGGGATATTATTTTTCCTTCACAGCCTCCAGCATGTGTTCAGTGACATAGTGAGATGTCCCTCATTCTCCCAGGGGCTGCATGGAGGGAAAGCTAAGGGCAGAGTAGTTGGGTCTTGGATAGTTTCTACAACATGAGAATGTTTGAGTGAAGCTCATAGGCATGAGGGTCTATGTTAGGAGACTCTCCTCCAGGATAAGAGCTGGAGATTTGAGCCTTGTTAATTTCCATAATGAATGATAATTTAAGATGGCATCAGAAAGATAGGATTTCTCTTGTCTTTCCAAATCAAGTTGTTGCTTTCTTAATCTGAACTAGCATATTCTATCCAACTTTCTGGATTTTCAACTATTTATATCATACCTATTTTGATAGTGCCCAAACAAAACTGTGGCTCCATTATGCTAAGGGCTATAGAAAAAAAAGTTAATCCAGTTTGTGTAACTAGTGAAATATGATGTCAATGCTGCAATAGCATTGTATCTGCTTTCAACTCAGACTTGTGGGTGTCCTTTAGAAACTTGGTGATCTAAAGTGCTCACCCAAGCAGATCTCCAGGTCTCAGCTGAGAGATGGGAGACCACCCAAGCCATCAGTGTTAGCCATGTGAAAGCTGTTTGCACCTCCCCACAAAGTAAAAACTCTTTGTTAAGGTGCTTTTGAGGTTTCATTAATAATTTCCAGCCTCTGAAGGTTGCCTACCTCTTTGACTTGACTCAGATACTTTCATTCTTTAAACTGCATGAAAACTGAACACCTCTCTGCTCTTTGTGCTCTGGTGTAGCCACATGAGTGGGCTATGACTTGTGACTGTCAAACATAGACTGGTGTGCTTGAATGTCTGTGGGACTGGGTGTGGGAAAGTCTTGCAGTATAAGCATACACTTTAAAAAGCCAGTGAAGATCTTGGATTTGAGAAACCTATAGTTTGGTGCAAAAGGACATTTGGAGATGTATGTAGAGGTGCACCTGAATAGATATTAGAACTTGGATGTACAGAGTAAAAGGTTTAAGTAAAGATGTCTCTATACACATATAAACAACTATTAACAACCCCAAAAATTTCTGATTAATTTGGTTTATTACTAATAGCAGTAATCACCAGCTGTGGCTCTAATGCTACTGATTTGCTGTGATTTGGATGTCAGCTATCTAAAAGTGTATTTAGGAACAAGGTGTAGATAATTTTTTTAATCCATTGTCTTTTTTACTAGAAAGTAGCCTGTGTGGCACACTTTTCTATAGATTTTTGAAAAAATATGAGCAGAACTTATAATGAGTGCTATATTTAAGCAGCCGCATGAACACATTATTTTATTCAAGCCTATTCTGTGAATGTCTCTTACTACATCAGTTTCTGTACAATGTTGAATTTTTTTCAGTTTAGCATTATGCTTGTTGGAAATAGGATATCTGATACTTGTTCCATGAAGATAACTCCTAGAATTGTTGTGAATCTTGTTATAAATCTGAAACTGATTTTCCAGAAAAACTTTATAATATTATCAACATTGATGACAGTTAGCTTATTCCCCAACTAACCCAAGATAAATAGCAGTCTATTTAAAATGCACAGAGTGAAGCCTACAACAGATGATCATATAAAATAATTCTATTATAGGTTACGTAAGTTACTCTAAGGCTTTCGTGTTTATGAAGTTCATAATGCAAAGAACTTGGTGAGAAATACTGACCTCATTCTAGAACAGCAAAAATCTCTGTTAGGTGGTATGAATGTATATAATACTGTATTAGCAACATACTGCTAGTACTTATGCCTCTTGTGGTTAGAAGTACTGCTATTACAAAAAAAAAACCAAACCCCAACAAAAAACAATCAAAAAAACCACACAAAAAAAATTTATTTGACCTGCCTTATGATATTCCAGTGTATTTTTAGGTTAGTGATTGTACATGTTGGATTGCATATTATCTGGGATATTGAAATATATCACTGCACTGTTGTGCAGTAATATATTTCTTTCTGTTGTGCAGTAATATATATTTTAAATTAAA
>VYZU01046337.1:0-22541 GCA_013401355.1 Ceyx cyanopectus
CAACCATGTCAGGCTATTAAGAGATTCATAGTACAGCAATTACAATTATGTCTCCATGTCAGATTTATGACCCATTTTTCCTTTTTCCTCAATTTTTTATGTTGAAAACACGAGAACAGAAACAAAGAAGCCATGCATTTTGACAGTTTAAGAAATACCACCACACCCCAGTAACATTTGAGTGCTACCTGGGTGTTTCCCACCACAAAAAACCCCCCCAAGATCATGCAGAGCAGGAAAGCTACAGTATGATCAAGCAGCTACACAGCTGCCATTGTGAGTAAATCTGAAGTTTAAGCCTGTTCAGGAAAGCAAGTGTGGAGGCGCAAAAGCCATCCTTCTGTTCTTTACAACAAGCCCACATGTGAATGGCTAATGAAAATTCAAATGACTACAAGAACAAAAGACCTTGTAGCAGTTCATAGCACAGACCTTGGCCATGTGATGTGATTTTTTTATTTTTTTTTTTACAAAAGGCAGTGCTCAGATGCCAGAAAACGAACAAACCCTACATTTGCAAAGGGAATGGAAAAAACAGAAGCAGGTGGTCAAGTAGCTAAGCTAGCAGAGCATTTGGATGGTAGCCCAATGGCCCAAATTTAATCTTTAGTAGGGTCACTGATGCACATAGCTGCGTTACTTGAAAACTTAAGTCATATTTATGATAAGAAAATAAAGCACTTTCAAATACATATTTAAGGCTACAGAAGTGAACTAAAGAGAATAGGCATTTAAAACATCAGCAATATCCACTGTATTTCATCAGTAGAGGTCACCACACAAACACTGTTATTAATTCATCATACTTTTACTGCACACAGACGATTATAATATAGGTTCAACTCCTATCACTCTCTGCAACAGACCTTTGTAATATTTTATGTATCAGTACTGCACATGTACTGCACACACCCTGTTCTCTAACTATAAATGCCTGCCAGCAACCTCAGAAAGAGATCATGCAGTGTACAATCAACCTTAGTTCAATAAAAATAAAATCACTCATTCATCAGCTTCTATACTTCTTAACAAAACATACTCCATTTTATTTAATAAATAGCATTTTTAATAATACCCTAGTTCTACTAGTTTCTACATTTCACTGAGGTGAAATGAGGTGGCACAGACAATACAGGGTATGCTAATGTATTGTACAGCAAACAAAGCATTTCCTTTAAAACCAAAGTGAACATGTAATTTAATCAGGATTGGTTTTGCCACTTGGAAGTTCACTTGCAAATGAAATTCAAACTTGATTCCCAGAAAGAATGGGATAAAATCCACTACCTTGGTGAAGCAGCATTAACAACAGCAATTTACAGATAACATCTGTAGCATCTACATCTTTCAACATCAACCACTCATCTGTAGGTCATAAGTGACTGAATCCTCAAGTTTCAGATAAACATTGCACTAGCAATGGATACACTTAATACAAGAAATGGAATTAGCCTGTGAGCTCTCAATTCAAGGTCAGTAAAATCTGAGACACTTTCTAGTAGTGAGAAATGGTGTATGTTCATGAACAGCTCAGACAGCAGCAAGCTTTTACTTAGCAACACAGGACAAGGACTTTTGATTAGTCCAAATCTCATTAGCAACATCCAAGAATCTCTCAGTTATCTAGGAAACTAAAACCTGCATGACCTACAAACCAAGATAAACACAACTAATTACAGAAAGCTCAAATCTGATGTCCTTACCTAAAAAGTAAACAAGACACCATGAAAACTCAAGCTGAACCAAGCACTTAAAAAATCTTGGCATGGTCTTGTTTCTGAAGCATGCTTTAATATCCACTTATCACTGCAAATAATGTTATATATCCTTTCAAAACCATAACCCGACAGCACACTGTCAGTGTAACAGTAACAACTATCCAGATCTGCTCTCCACACTGTCTTTATACTACAAGTTTTTCCAGCAAACTTTAATTACAACTTCCCTACTGGAAAAGCAGACAGCAGAGGCCACAAAGATGCCAACAACAGAGCATAAAAAAAAAAAAAAGAGAGGAAAAAAAAAAAAGCTCCTCTCAAAGCTTCCCACACTTGTATACATTTTTGGGCCTTTTACTACAGTCATTACTCCTCCTTACACTCCATGCCTGCCTACCAGCTTTTCCCTGTGTCAGTTCACTAGTAAACCTTTTTGCAAGTCCCACTTAATTAGCTTAATTTAGGCTCCATAATCCCTCATCCACTCTTCAAAAAACCCTGTACTATCCTCTAGTGGTTTTTCAAGTCTGATTTCCTAGGCACATCTATCCAGGTTTCCCTTCATTTCCAATTGAGGCTGCCGCCAACAACCTGCAGGCTTCCATATATCCAAACCAAAAAAAAAAAGACCATAAAAAAATTGCAAGTAAAAATACATGTGTTTTCCATTTACTTCATGAGTTATAGCAATTCACCTTTGCAAGATTAACAAAGCAAATAGCTTCTAGGTGAAAACAGTTTGAGTAACCACAAAACAACTGGTGTAAGGTCTTTCTATACATCTCCACACAACATACAGACGTTTCATATTATCAGAAAATTTAATTTTATCTGAAACTAGCATACAGAAAGGATCTTGTTATTTGGGAAAAACACATGGGTAGCTTAAATAGGGGGAAGGGTAGAATTTCTGGTTAAGTCAGTATTGAAGGAGATGTTAGATGAGCCAAGTGCAAGAAAAGCCTGCCAAGTGCTATTCACCCACACACACACACAAGTGTATAATATGCAGACTTGGAAAGCTGGATACAAGATTACAAAGCAAATTATATGAAATCCTGCTCCATCTCTTAATCTTGGAGAATTTGAGGTATTTAAGTAAAATATGCTACACTGTTTGTCTGCAACACTTTACACTAGCAGTACCAGGGTCTATGACATTGAATCCACAGCATTCCTCTTGCCTCCCTGGGGCCTGCATGACATACCACAGTCTGCAGGAATGCCTACACATGTTCATTGAGTCAAAATCCACATAGAACACAAATTTTCTTTAGCTGCTACGTAACTAATACTAGGAAAAAAAGTCAAAGACTTTTATTGATGAACTACACATTGATTAATTTCTGGAGCCAAAGTCCTCTACAGACAATTTAAAATGAATACATGATGGAATTACCTGTTATCCAACCTTTGGAACTGAAAAGATGATAAGTCAGAACTGCCCATACAGCTTCACTAATAAACATAAATGAGAAGATTAGACTATTCTCTTCCATATCATGTATTTTATCATTGTTTTCTTTTTATCTACCCTTCCATACATCACCCATAAAGCACTTTTCACAAATTGCTATTGTAGATTTGTTAAAAAAAAAGGATAAGAAAACACCAAACATAGCAGCATGTATACATGGGTTATCTAAGCTATCTTTGCAAAAAGCAATAGTAATACTAATGCCTGATGGCTGCCTCTTAATGAGTCTTCAAGAATTCAAGACTTCAGGGGGGGAAATATGTACCTTGCCTGAGAATGTCAATAGGTTAAAATCATGCTCTGGAACCCTTTATAAACAGAATCCTGGATCTGAGCCCTCCCAATGAACATCAAACATGACAGTTCATGTTTCTACCCTTTGCTTCCAAGTTCATTGTAGTAGGGCTGAACAGCAGACACACAGATTGGAAATCTTGTGTGAAAACTGGTTGAAAATACAATGAGCAATTGTAAAGGTGTCACAAGCAAAGCAACTGTCAACTTCAGGAAACTTGGAATATATACACACACAGAGGTTATGCATCACATTCCAGCTCCTGCTCTCAGGATGTTTTAGGTTAAAAAAAAATAAAAATTTTAACACAGTAAAAGTCAGTTCACAACTACCCTAAATTAAAAAAAAAGGAGGGAAGACACCCAAGAAAATTACTCCTATATGATGAAAAATATGTACTTGATCCCCTAGCTTTAAAGCTACCATATCAGAGAAGGATGCTGTTCCACATTTAACAAACATTGAAAAGTCTGGTAGCCCCACAGATCACAGGCAAATCAAACAGTTCCTCCAGTGCTAAAGCTGCTTGTTATGCGTCTAAAACTTACTTTGGTACATACAAAATATCACATAATTAGCAAGAGTATTTTCTCTAAGCCTGACTCCCAGTTTTTTACCCTCAGTAAATGACAGACAGAAGTCAGACAAAGAAACAGGGGACAAGAGCCAGGAAAAGGTAACAACTGTGGTAGTGCAGGATGTCCAGGTATTCCACTGAGTTTCCAGAAGAGGCAAAGGAGAAAGGAGAAAAACGGGACAAGTCTAGTAGAGCTGGCTAGAAGGAACAACTGCAAGGCAGCTTCTTCAGAATTATCCTCAATCCTGACATAAGAGGCAATGGCAATACTTAAGAGTAATCATTTTATGAGAAGCAGTTCTCAATCTGAAGGCATTCAAGTTCTTATATCAACCACATTATGATACATTATCATCCTAAATGTGTTTTGATTACGTAGGCAGAAGTGTTTATTTTTCCCTTTTTACTATATCAAAAGGACTCAAAGTTTATCTGTTTAAGTTCTGGATGCAGCAATGAAACATACCTCTCAAAACAAGGTTAGAAATACTGTATTTGTGCTCTTTCATTTTACATTGTTACTTATATCTTGCTTAACTTCCGCTGTACATTCACCAGTTCCTAGTTCAGTCATTGTTCTTTTTCCAAATGGTTTGCTCCATGGCAAAACTGGACAAATTTTACTTCCACACAAACAAAATTGCACCTTTCAGGTTTTTAGTTTCCAGTCTTGTGACACTCCAATTATTTTAGCAGCCTGCTCAGACCTGTCAGGAATCAATCCCAACTTAGTGTCCAACATATGTGCTTAGATGGTTCCATTTGTTGGACGTGGAGACAAACTTTGAGGTAACAAGGACAGGCAATTGCTGCCTTTGTACCAGAGCTAGCAGCTGTGCAGCAGCAAGCCAGTCACCAAGGAAACCAATGCTGTCAGAGCCACACACCCAGCAAGCCTCTCCCTGGGCCCATTCAGAGCAGAAAAGCCCCACCAGTACAGCACAAGGAACCACTGATACACTGCAGCTGCAAGACACTTTGAGAAAGACACACGAAGAGCACTGGGGTCCTGCCATCTTTTGTACTTCTATCTGAACCCTCCCTAACCTCCCCGACACTGGCACACATACTTTGGCAGACAATCTGAGCCCAGCTAGAGGTGCTGATCCAGTAGAAATTCCTCCCTGCCAAAAAAAAAACTGATTAGTTATCAGTCAGATCACCTCTTACCAACTGTTCATCACAGAAGCTGTTACAACTGAGCAGGGGGAAGTGCATGGTCAGTGCCAGACAAACACCAGGGGTGGCCTGGCACAGATACACTCATGACGGTCCCTGGACAACTACATTCTGCTTGCCAAAGTTTCCCCCCACACACATACACAAGTCAATATGTTATTTTGAGTTTCTGGAATTACATTAACATGTTATGGTAGATGTGCATATTCCTATCCTATACAAACCCCATGGGGGTTTTTTTCTCAAAACCTGTTCTTTGTTATTTGCAGATATGCTTTAACATTTTGTATAAATGTTTAAAAATATATATGACATTTTAGAGGCCATTAAAAAGCCAAACTTACAACAGTTACACAAATAGTAAATTCACTATAGATTATAGATTAACCAAAATATTCTAACTTGCTAGTTTAAAAGTCTATTCAACTCTTACCAGCTAAATAGGTTTATTCCCGACCTCTACTTCCCCAGGAACAAGCATCTTCCCACCTAGCTGATCCCCTTCTACTTGATCATTGTTTTGCTTACAAACCCCCAAAGAGAAGAGAAGCAAAGCACAGTGACAGACTGCAGATCTCCATCCACTGTACAACTACAATCACCCTTCAGTTACGATGCTGTTAACTGACTGCTTGAGAAGAGAGCTAGAGGTCATGTTTATCAATAGAAATCCAAACAGACTTTTGTAAGAATTACCATGAAAACTTCCCTAATGTTACAGTTGCACTTTTTTTCTGCTTAATGGGTTACATTTTGCTAGTTACATTGGGAGAATCACAGAATCACAGAATCACAGAAATTAGGGGCTGGAAGGGACCTAGAAGATCATCTAGTCCAACCCCCCTGCCTGAGCAGGATCACCTAGACCAAGTCACTCAGGAACAGATCCAGGCGGGTCTTAAGTGTCTCCAGAGATGGAGACTCCACAACCCCCCTGGGCAGCCTGTTCCAGAGACCACATAAATTGTGCCAGCTTCATAAAACAGCTCTATACTTTAACTCAGTAGTCTTTAAAATTGGTGTTACTTAATACACCAGTTAAGTATACATTTTTAGAGGCATTGCTATTCAAGTCCCAGAGTAGAATGGAGTCTTTGCAGAACTGTAAAAAATACTTTGCTTATCATGCAATTAAAAGCCAACACCTTTTAGTCAAAGGATTCCCAGTGAACTTTCAGCATGTAAACAAGCATGACCACACTTAGACTAGATCCACTGTTATTTTATCTTCAAGCTTAACACTGAATGACATGTAACACTAAATGACATGCAAGACTGACACTACTCATCCTTCATAATGCCAGCAAGCCAAAGCTTTTCATCAAGGTAACAAGTTTTAACTTAAAAGTCCACTAATACAGAAAACAAAACTGAAACATTGAATGTATTCCTGAAACACCTTACTGCAAGTTCTATTAACTCCATTTAGTTCATTACCTCATTACTATGTGTGCTTTTCTACACAATTATAAAAACAAAACTCCATGTACTATAAAGCTCAGCAAACAGACTTTAGCCACTTTCAGTTGCAGTAGTTTTACCTGTTACTATTAACAAAGTAGATAAATACCTTCATGTGAATCTGAAAAATAAATTTGACTTGGTTCCTTAAAGATAAAAGATGCAGTCAGCAAGGTTTTTTTCCCCCCTGTATATTAGCTTTCCTTCAAGAGCCCATAAGCACATTTTCTGCCTTACACTATAATAAATCTGTGTCGAATCCTGCAAAATTGATTTTATTTTATCCTGCTTTCTTACAATAAAAGACAAACACAATACAAACCTGAGTTTTTCTTTGTCCCTATAGCACAGGTGACTTTCAGAGCTGCACCGTTTGCAGCTCTCCAATCCACCCTTGAGCATCTGGAAGTTGGATCAGCATTATTTTCAAACCAAGTATTTCAGGTACCCAAGAATGCAAAGCTGACAAGTTATCATATAATCTTCAAACTATATAACTGGGAACATGCATTCTGAACAAAAAGCAGCATGAATTATGAAGAGAAACAGAAAATAGGTATCACTCCAGTCTCTTGTCATTGCAAGATCTGAAAAATACATTCCTTGAAACATAAAAAGGCAAACTAATAGCAAATCCTTGTGGCATCTGAAAATCTTTAGCTGTTCATCCTGCATTGCTTCTCCTAACAAGCTCCACTTCTGATAGCAAATACAGTCCTTAAATTGCATCACACTAAGCTGTCAGACAAGGTGCTTCCAACAAGCTTAAGTGAGAAAGGAAATTTGGACGCCAGAGCATGGAAGAGAGGTGCTATTCACTAAGGACACGTAAGTATAAATAACCAGCTGACAAATACAGGATGAGAATTACTCTGGCCAGCAGCGGGCAGGAAAAGGACTGATTAGCAGTTCCTAACTGAACATGAGTCAATGTGATGCTACTGCAAAAAGGAACAAACATCACACCAGGAATGACAAGCAGACATGTTGCCTAAAGCACTCACTAAAATATTCTCCTGATTTACCTGATAAAGCCTTCCTGTCCAGTTCTGATCATAGATCAGTTGGCCAAAGACAAGAACAGCATCATCTACAAGGCAAGGATTAAATAACTGGAGCTTTTCATAAAATGAAAGCAACAGTCCAAGCAAGTCTTCATATACACAATACATACAAGACTACTCCAGTGCTAAACACTTCCTAGTATTAAGATTGCTAAGCACCTACCACAGAAGTTGCAGAGGCTCCTTTATCAGCACTTTAGAAAGCATGTTGGCAAACACCCTTCAGAAGTGACAGAGTTGATTTAGCATTGAGAAACACTGAGTACAGACTACATCTCTCAAAACTGTAAAAATTTCCTGTTTCTATTTATCATCTCCAAAAAAAAATCAATCATTTTTATTACATATTAGAGACATGTATGACAAATCAAATGTATGTGACTAATAAAAAGGAACGGCTCCCTCTAAGTTGGTCTCCTAGCTTCCAAATCACTGGGAAGGGGAATATGGTCACCTTAAAAGACTTGTTTAGCTCCTCACAAAAGGACACAGTAAGAAAATAAGGAAAAGTAGAACAAAAGGTTATTCAATAATGTACACAGTTACATACAAGGGGAGAAAAAAAAAATCCCTGCAATAACAAAAGAAATTTCAGACTCAAAGTGAAGCAAAAACATTTCAACTGCTCTATGCAGAAACACCAAGACAGGCTTCAATAGACTTTGAGGGCTTACCTTCAGAGAATCAGCCACCTATTCAGTAGCAATAGAAAAAAAAAATCCAAACACACCACAGCCACACACAACACTCAAAGTCTCTCAAAACTGAAGAAACGAATCAATGAGTCTCCCAGGGGTGTGAAAACTCTCTACTGAAAGTGCCTTTTCTCAGTTGTTGAATACATTCAAGTGTTGCAAATGATCTAAGCACTCAAAATGCTCTCCTCGGGATCTTCCTTGACTCAAGGACTTGCCAAGACTCAAATTATGGGGAACTTTATAGAATGAAACCAGTGAATTACACTTCAATATTAACTGGAAACTATGGAATGTGGCAGATAGCATATTTGCCTTGAACCAGGCTGCAAACATGAAGCTCTATTTTATTCTAAAGTTTAACTTCTGCACAACAGGTTGGGGAAGCAATGAAACGCGTCAAAGGCAGATGCTCCTGCAGCAGTGCAAAAAGTTGCTGATGTCTGCATGTAGGAGTAAAATAACCAATTATAGCNTGCAGTAGTTTTACCTGTTACTATTAACAAAGTAGATAAATACCTTCATGTGAATCTGAAAAATAAATTTGACTTGGTTCCTTAAAGATAAAAGATGCAGTCAGCAAGGTTTTTTTCCCCCCTGTATATTAGCTTTCCTTCAAGAGCCCATAAGCACATTTTCTGCCTTACACTATAATAAATCTGTGTCGAATCCTGCAAAATTGATTTTATTTTATCCTGCTTTCTTACAATAAAAGACAAACACAATACAAACCTGAGTTTTTCTTTGTCCCTATAGCACAGGTGACTTTCAGAGCTGCACCGTTTGCAGCTCTCCAATCCACCCTTGAGCATCTGGAAGTTGGATCAGCATTATTTTCAAACCAAGTATTTCAGGTACCCAAGAATGCAAAGCTGACAAGTTATCATATAATCTTCAAACTATATAACTGGGAACATGCATTCTGAACAAAAAGCAGCATGAATTATGAAGAGAAACAGAAAATAGGTATCACTCCAGTCTCTTGTCATTGCAAGATCTGAAAAATACATTCCTTGAAACATAAAAAGGCAAACTAATAGCAAATCCTTGTGGCATCTGAAAATCTTTAGCTGTTCATCCTGCATTGCTTCTCCTAACAAGCTCCACTTCTGATAGCAAATACAGTCCTTAAATTGCATCACACTAAGCTGTCAGACAAGGTGCTTCCAACAAGCTTAAGTGAGAAAGGAAATTTGGACGCCAGAGCATGGAAGAGAGGTGCTATTCACTAAGGACACGTAAGTATAAATAACCAGCTGACAAATACAGGATGAGAATTACTCTGGCCAGCAGCGGGCAGGAAAAGGACTGATTAGCAGTTCCTAACTGAACATGAGTCAATGTGATGCTACTGCAAAAAGGAACAAACATCACACCAGGAATGACAAGCAGACATGTTGCCTAAAGCACTCACTAAAATATTCTCCTGATTTACCTGATAAAGCCTTCCTGTCCAGTTCTGATCATAGATCAGTTGGCCAAAGACAAGAACAGCATCATCTACAAGGCAAGGATTAAATAACTGGAGCTTTTCATAAAATGAAAGCAACAGTCCAAGCAAGTCTTCATATACACAATACATACAAGACTACTCCAGTGCTAAACACTTCCTAGTATTAAGATTGCTAAGCACCTACCACAGAAGTTGCAGAGGCTCCTTTATCAGCACTTTAGAAAGCATGTTGGCAAACACCCTTCAGAAGTGACAGAGTTGATTTAGCATTGAGAAACACTGAGTACAGACTACATCTCTCAAAACTGTAAAAATTTCCTGTTTCTATTTATCATCTCCAAAAAAAAATCAATCATTTTTATTACATATTAGAGACATGTATGACAAATCAAATGTATGTGACTAATAAAAAGGAACGGCTCCCTCTAAGTTGGTCTCCTAGCTTCCAAATCACTGGGAAGGGGAATATGGTCACCTTAAAAGACTTGTTTAGCTCCTCACAAAAGGACACAGTAAGAAAATAAGGAAAAGTAGAACAAAAGGTTATTCAATAATGTACACAGTTACATACAAGGGGAGAAAAAAAAAATCCCTGCAATAACAAAAGAAATTTCAGACTCAAAGTGAAGCAAAAACATTTCAACTGCTCTATGCAGAAACACCAAGACAGGCTTCAATAGACTTTGAGGGCTTACCTTCAGAGAATCAGCCACCTATTCAGTAGCAATAGAAAAAAAAAATCCAAACACACCACAGCCACACACAACACTCAAAGTCTCTCAAAACTGAAGAAACGAATCAATGAGTCTCCCAGGGGTGTGAAAACTCTCTACTGAAAGTGCCTTTTCTCAGTTGTTGAATACATTCAAGTGTTGCAAATGATCTAAGCACTCAAAATGCTCTCCTCGGGATCTTCCTTGACTCAAGGACTTGCCAAGACTCAAATTATGGGGAACTTTATAGAATGAAACCAGTGAATTACACTTCAATATTAACTGGAAACTATGGAATGTGGCAGATAGCATATTTGCCTTGAACCAGGCTGCAAACATGAAGCTCTATTTTATTCTAAAGTTTAACTTCTGCACAACAGGTTGGGGAAGCAATGAAACGCGTCAAAGGCAGATGCTCCTGCAGCAGTGCAAAAAGTTGCTGATGTCTGCATGTAGGAGTAAAATAACCAATTATAGCTTACTTGCCAGAGAAGTTAGTGACTCTGTCGCATGCTGTCCAAGCTCCAAGAAGCAATCACAGATTACATTAAGTCTGTGCTAGATAACAAAAAGCATTCTCCCTTCTGGCAGGGTGACCATGTTCTCACCTTCACTCCTTATGTCATTTATGATTGTTCCATCATCTTTTGGTTAAATCTGACCCATCTAGTTAGCCACAAGTCCAACACTGAGAATGGTGGCAAAAATAACAATACAACAAAAGAGGAAGAAAAAAAAAAAGTGTCATCTGTGTACAGTTAACCATGACATAACATCAGCTGTCCCCAGTAGCTCTAGATACACTGTGAGAAAGATAATATCCCTGAAAGACACTGAGATGGTGTTAATGAAAAACTCTCGTCTGTCCTTAGGAGATAATCAAGACATGCAAAATACACATGCATCCATACTAATAATTCAAATTTTTGGAGGCAGCTGTTAATAAAACATTTTAAAATCTTGATAGTCTTATTTTAAGGCAATTTCACAACTTTTGTTAACACTTGTTTAAGAATAGTCCTATGAACAAAATTACTTAAAAAAATCTCAGCCTTCATATTCTGCTCTCTATAGTAAACTATTCTTTTTTTGTGTGTCCAAAAGCTGCAAGTTAAAAATAACTCAATTTGACAGATACCAAAAGTTACTGCTTGTATGGAAGACCAGGATATCATATTTGTCTGACTGATTCCCTTACCTGATGTAAAAGCCTCCATGATATGTCACGTGTCAAAAATCTTCCTATAGCAAAGACCAATACATTTTTATCTCAGATATGAAATACTCTTGGAGTTGAAGCTAAGATGACAATGGACTCCTATCACATAGTGAAGTGAAAGAAGTACTAGTATCCTGCCAGCCTTGATCCCAGTGCCCCATGGAACCTCACCTTTTACTTGCAGATGACCAGCCCCAGACAGCTACAAGCTGTAACAAGAAAGACCATCCTCCAACTGCTCCTTAGCCAAATGAGCCAAAAAAAATGCAGGTTTGCCTTGCCTCACTCTTAAACAGTTTAGACAGCTTGACAGACAGAGTTTTGGATATAGCTCATTATTAGTGACCGTATCAGTCTAAGACACAGACTGAATTCCATATAGAAATGAGGCAAGATTCACATAGAAGCATGAAGGCTTCATGTGGACCATTTGGAAATGGATGCAAAACAGGCTGATGAAGTATTTGCATTAAATGATGCAAGCTGTAAATCCAGCATATTATTGACAGATATTGCTGTAAACAAACCAAGCTCATCTACAGTAACATTATTTTGTAGTCGAAAAAAGCTATTGCATCATGAAGATAAAGACATCTTAACTATCTTTGAACAAGACTTGTAGTGAGACTAGTCTGGCTGCAACTCAGAACAGAACACAAGCCAATTGATTTGGCTTTTATCTATGCATAAGTCAATACAGCTCCTGTGATCAACTAATATACCCCTGCCTTTTTCCTTTTGTAAGCCTCAGCTTACAGCACAAAGTCATTTGATCCTTCCATTTCTCCATCTAGACAATAGTATATAGTTACACTTCACCCCCCCTTGGGAAGGCAGATTTATGGCTGAATCTCACTAAAACAACAAACAAGTACTATTTAAACTAGTCCGAGTTCCATTGGTGTATTTTGCTGTACAGAATTATTACTCCAGGATCTGGAATACCATTCTGCTTATAAATTAGATGATGCACTTGGCAACTGTTATTCGTCTTAATTAATCTTGACATCCTAATCCAAAAAACACCTTCCTGTGAAATGCTGAGAAGCTCTGTGCTTAGTAAAAAATGTTTATCACCTGCATTCCAGAAAGCATAACTATACCCTTATATTCAGGTAAATCAAAAGTCAGATTATATGGCAGGTATGCAGGTCTCGTGAGACACAAAAGATAAACTGATGCTCTACATACAAGCTATCATACAAAACTTGTATTTTTACTCCAAACAGCAGCTGCAAGATTATGTAGTCCTGTGACCTATTTATTACAGCTAAAAGTTTCCAGTTTGCACCAACTGGTAACAGTCACATCTGAAAGCTACCCTTGCCCAGTTTGCTGCCTGCCTCTGCATCCACAACTATGCAGTCTTAAATGACTTAATTTAACAAAGGGTTTGGTTATTGTTCTAGACACTGTTGTTCTGTTAGGTTCTGAATTCACATAGAATGCCATTTGACATCTACCAGATTTAGATACTAGTAACGGCAACAAAAAATTCTACCTCTCCTACCCTTACAGCAGCATACTTTGTGCTACATACTCCAAGTAACTGACCACTGGATCCTTTGTGTGATGTCATCCTTAGTTTGACACATCAGCTGAAGGTGTTACTCAAAATATACAGAATTTCAAAGTGAAATACAGAACACATCAAAACCCAGACAAAGCAAACTTTCTCAGGACCACAAATACTCCAGTGCTTATTTATCCTTTAACATCATTAGGGATAATACATGACTGACTACATCTATAGGCTTGGAAATAAACACACACAGCTGTAATAGACAGGGTGCCACAAACGTAATAATAGACAGACATACTGCCAAAATGAAGATTAAGAAATGAATTGGCACTGTGTCTGCCTACTAGTAAATTAATTCACAGTAACCTGCTCAGTAAAAAGCAATTTTAAATCAGCAGAGGCTAGCAGGTAGAAGTTTAAAAAAATCTTTACAAGACAAGATTGTTCCTCCACAGCCTGATTCCCTCTTTTGAGGGGTAACTGAAAGAAGTGTGCAACATCCACCTGCTTACCAGCAACCCTTCAGTGCAACCAGGTGGCTGTTGCCTGGTTATTCATCCATTTTGGCATGTAACAGTAGAAATGCGCAGCACACAGCATGTGCTGCAAAATTCAGATGGAAAATGCAGACGAGGTCTGATGTTGATGCAAGCTCTGAGCTCCTTATACAAAGGATACATATACTTTGCACAAGTAATCAGGATTTTCAAAGGGGGTTTATAATGAACCCATTTTACCAGGGCAAATAAATACATCAGTATTTAAGAAAAACAAACAAGCCTGTTTATAAACATAACTCCATCAATTAAAAAGATATATAAGCAGGTCTGTGGTGCAAAATGCAAGTTGCATCTACAAAATTCACTTTATCTCAAGTTTAAAGAATTATACAGCAAGATACAACTCTCCTGCCTCCCCTTCCACTGCTATAGGGCACAATAGCTTATACAATAATTGGGTGTGAAGATTTTGGCAGACAGCACTCATCATGCAAGTGAGCAAACACACTGCATAAAAAAAATAGTCCAATAGAAGAATTAAATTACTTTAGGGTAAGAAGTCAACATTTTTCAGTGGTCACATGAACTACATCACCCCCATCATAGGGGTACAGAAGACCCCAGCTGAACAGTGGCTTTTTGTTACTATCTTGAATAGCCTTTGGAAGCCAAATCACAGAAAACCATTCAATGAATTTAAATTAGAATAAGCATCTTTTTGATGACTATATTATATTTACACAAATAAAGAGGAACTTTGTAGTGAAACATCATTTTCTGGATAATCCAAAGGAAACCCACTATTGAGAAATCACAACTGTGCATCTTTAGCAGGCATAAGATTTCAGCAACACCAGCACTGATAAGCAAGAAAAGCTGTACAGTGATCCATGTGGAAGTACCTGAAAAGGCTTTATAAACATAGAAAGTCTTATTTAAGAAATATCACTTAATTGTTTAGCCATCAGAGAGTAATTATTTGAATAAGAGGAACAGTGTTTGTCCACTTGCTTTCCACATTAGAAAATACACTCTATGGTGATTTTTAGCTCAGAATTTAAAAAATGCTTCAGTTGTGAAGCAGCACACTATGCTCAAAAATAAAAATATAAAGCCTCAATGAATAGACCGAGAAAAGGGCTGCAGCTTGAAATACTTGACTGCTAATATCCAGCATGCCATGGAGTCCCAGGGTGGTTTTTAAGCCTCTGCCCATGCTCATAATGCTAGGTGACTGGCAGGACTAATCAATATGTAGCAACCCAGATGTGACCTAGCAAACACAGAAATCAAGAAAATAAATCCCATCAATGGCCTCCGTAATTCAACGTTCGGAGGATGCCAACACCTGGGCTCAACTCCAGATGGGACAGAGCGGGCACCACTCCTGCGCTACTCGCTCACCAGAGCGCTGCGCGCACACTCACACAAACACAAACAAAGGAAGGCTTCGCACTCCTGCTTTTTCCGTAATACGCACAACTCCGCGTTCAAACACGATGTGAACAGACGGAAAGCTCTTTACTACGCTAGTAGGTCTGTGTAACAGCTCAGCTGCATCTGTGGCACAAGGGAATATTGTCCGGGACGAGCCAGCACAGCCCAGCGAGTGCTGGCGGGTGTAATAGGTGGTGTCAAAAACAAACCACTGTGAGCTCCCCTAATCACTTCGTAAGTGAAATAAAGGGACTCCAGAGCCCTATACCAGGCAGAGTTGAACCGAGGAAGCGCGACCCTCAGAAGCGACACTTTGGTTTCCACCGAAGCAGCGACTAAATCCCCGACAAGCGAACAATGCCCACGGCCCCGCTTCTGCTCCTCCTCGGGACGTCGCCGCCGCCACCGACCTTCTCCCCGCCGGGTCGCCGCTCTCAGGGCTATATTTTTAAGACTGCTTTGTTCCCCATAAAACGCCAGCCTTTCCACTCAGCCCCGGCGGGGAGCAGACGAGCGCCCACCTCAGAGGCGGGAGACCGAATCCATCCCCGGGCAGCGACGGGAAGCGCCGGAGCCGATCGGCAGCCCTTTGTTGAGCCCCTAGAGAAGGGACCGCTCTCTCGCCCGTCCCAGCAGGGTCTCCGATCTCTACCCCAAAGTGGGGACGCAGCAGCCACTCACAGAAGAAGGGCGCTGCCTCCGCTCCCCAGGGACCCAGCGTGAGCCCGCTTCGCCACGGGATGCGCTTCCCGCTCTTCTCCCCCCGCGCTGCCCCGCTGTCTCTCGCACACTCACCCACGCCGTACTTCTCGTGCTCCGTGGGTATCCACATGCTGGCGGCGGGCGGGCGACTGCCTGCCAAACCCCACCGGCGGCCGGCCAGCGGCCCCGTCAGCTGGGAGCGGCGGTGGCCGCCGAACGCGCCCGCTACCTAGCTGTTCCTGCCGCGCCTCAGCCGACGCTACCCGGCGGCATTGTTCAGCCGGGCGGGCAGATTAATGCGCCCTCCCCGCCAGCTACTTATATGCCCCGTCCCGCTGCACGCCGGAGAACGTAGTGCCTCGGCGAGGCCGCGCCCCTCGCCGCTGGCGGCCAGGGGAGAGACTACAAGCCCCGGCTGGCCCCGCGCTCCCCGCCGGGGCGGGACGAGGCGGGGCGGAGCTCTGCTCCTGGGGCCGCCTCACGCCGGGACGGGAGGAGCGGCGCGGAGGCGGCATGACAGCGGCCGGCGGGGCACGGGGCCTGTTAGTGCGAGGAGGTGAGTGCGCTGCGGGGAGGCGCGGGAGCATCTCCCCATTCCCCTCCTCCCAGCAGCTCTGCGGCCTCCGTCTCGGGAGATGTAATGAGGCCGGAGCCGAGGGGCTCTGGGTTTGGGGACCGGCGGACACGTGCGGGACGTCCGGGAGCCGTCAGGGCCCGGCGCGGTAGGGGCCTCGCCAATGGCCCGACCGGGTGGGTTTCCGGAGAGAGCCCCGGGCAGCCGCGTCTTCGCGTCCTGGTGGTTAGAAGGGACGTAAGTCGTTGTGGTCCTGCTGGTGCGGAGCCCCACATTTGGCACGTGGAGCCGTGGAGGGCAGCGAGAGTTTTCAACGGCGAGGTGTGCTAGACAGGGAATTGGTGCTGGCACTATGCCAGAGAGGTGGGTCATGGAACTGGTATTCTGGGTGATTTTTTAACTTCCCACATAAATCTGTGTCTCAGCACACACATGCAGGGATAGAAACCAAAGCAGGCGGTGTACAGTGAGGAGCACAAATTAACTATTAGGGATGACAGTCAAGGGTAAATGAGGCACCATAAGCAGCAAGAACAGCAAGGTTTCTATCCTCGATGGGAGGCCCGCATGTCTATGTTCATTCTACAAGCAGATTAGCTAGAGCTCACTGTAGGTAAACTGTAAGAAATTGTCAGGCTGAACTAATCCTTGTGTGACAAAGCCGGGTGCTGTGAGGCAGGAGTAAGAGCTTGGGTTATGTCCTCTGTTCCTGTAAGATGGCAAAGATGAAAAAAAGGGGGAAAACTCCAGTGGTAGGATGCTGCTCTGTAGGCCTCACCAGGTACAGGTTCTCTCAAAGGTAAGTATGTCTGGTTTTAAAAAAGTGTTTTCCGATCAAATCGTTGCTCTGAACTTATAATTAGAAGCTCTAGGGGATGATTGAGTTTGAGCAGAATTAAAAAAAAATAAGAGTTTAATGCTTTCACATTTAAGAGAGGGAAGTGGTGCTTTTTTTTTTTCTTTTCAGTTCAGGTTGGTTCTTAGCCTCTACTGTCAAGTTACGTTGGATTTTTAAGTCATAAATAGCGTAAAGGACACAACAGAAGGAAGACCTGTGCAAGCCAGCAGTTTCAAATCTAGAGTTAGAGTGCATTTATTTCATGTTTATCCTTCTAGTTGTCAGACTTTGGTAGTGAGTGATCTTTTAAACGACCTTCATGGGTTTTTCTCCAGTATGTACCTTGCTTCCATTCATAAATGTATTACCACTTTATTTGTGCTAATAGTTAAAGCAGTACTCTTTATTTATGTGTCACTGTGTTTTGGTTTTAGCCTCTCCTATATGAAAAGCCAGGCCCTTCTAGAGTGCTTCCACACTGGTGTAATTGCACCCAGAGGCAGAATTGTGCCCTTTGATCTGTTGAAAAGGACATGCTGTTTGTCTGTGCAAACCTTCTGTGGGAAACCATATATAGGTCTGGGGAGTACTAGAGGTTATCATGAGGTTTTTCTGGGTAGCTCTTTTAAAGACAACATTAAACCAAAAAAAAAAGTTTTCCACGGGAATGCAGGGGATTGTGCTGTTTTCCTATTAGTGAGTTCAAACACTCATTGAAAGGTTTAGTGAGTTTTTGGCGTCTTTGCTCCCAAACTCATTTTGCATCCCTTGGCAGGTGCCTTGGAGTCTCTAGGTGACAAAATCTGTAAAAGTCATTATTGAAAATCAAAATATTAGGTTGCAGGCTAAATTAACTTGCTCCTTTGCCTATAGACTTCCAGGTACATCCAATCTACCCTGTTTCCAGAAGAGAAGGCTGCCAACATGCTGGCTGGGAGTCATGAAATTCTGCCACGGCCTTTTAACTGCTGTCTGTCATGTTAACCATGACTGACTTCAGCATGTTTGTATTAGGCTCAGAGCCCATCTTTCTTCTTCCCTTGAACAAAGACAAGACTATCCCATCGCTGAAATAGCCTTTTCAAAATTATTCATTTAGAACCCAGTCACTTAGGGTAAGCAGATCTTACACTATAAATCATATTGCTTGTTGGCAAAGAAATACCTTACCGTAACATTTATCATCTCCCTGTCTCTGAACAACGCCCTTACTCTTTCAGAGGTTCCATTTCTACAACACTGTTTGCTCTAGCAACATCCTGTACTTGCATATGAACCTGAGAAGTCATGTCAATTCTTTGGAGGCAGTATATAGTAAAATTAAATAATATGGTTTTTCCTGTTTTTCTGTTTCCTATTTCCAGGAAGGTCTGTGCTTTTATATTCCAGTACAGGACTGTGTTGTTTTCTAGTTCTCTCCAGCAGCCTTCACTGAGTGTCTTTTAATAAACATTATCACTGTCCACATTACAATGTATTCAGTCTACATTAATTATGCTACATATCAATATTTCTTATAGCATCTGTCAGTGGATTTTAGAATCACATCTCTTCTAAAAGTGTGTCATTCATAGTTTCATTATTGACAGTTAACAGTTTCCTACTTGGTGTCTTTATGTGCTCAAATGCTTTTTAATACCATACTGCTGGGATGTATTGCACCAGAGCACAGCATGTTATTCTTACACCTTTCACATCTGTCTCTTATGACCCATTTTTAAGGGAATTCAGTTTGCTGTGGAAAAATGAAGTTTGATTGGTCTTGCACAAGTCTCTTTTTATATTGTTACCTGGAGGATAATTTAGTGAAATGTGTTTTATTCCTGATACTATAAGCATCACTTCTTTAGCTCAACTCTTAAGTTCTCTTTGTTATGGATGCTGTGAGAACTGCTTAACCCAGTGGACACTGGGATCCAGGGGTTTCTTTTTTGCTGGTTGTTGAAAGCCAGTCCCATGTATCACAGACCTGAGAGGTTTGTCCATCTGCGTTGATGGATGCATTAAACATCAGCATGAGCTGTAAGTCGAACATTCATTCCAGGAATTTGGGTCGCTTACCCAGCCACTGGTTCAGATACCAAACCTTGTCAGGTGAGTAACATAGTAAGTAAATCAATTAGTAAGTAAATAGTAAGGCACAGTAAGACAGACAATTGATGCTGCAGTCCCTTCAATACTATTACATGGCTTGGCATTTTTTCTTTGGATTCCATATAGTCAATCTTCCTCCACAAAACAACCTCAAATGTGCAGGTGTTTCAAAGCTGTCTGAAGCAGTGCTCCTTGGTTTAGACTCAGATGCCTGCCTCTGCTAGGCGCTGGGATGCATTTTGTATGTACCTGGACACCAGACAAATCTGGTTCACGTGCACCAAAACTGCTTTCTAAACCCAGACAATATGCAAAGGAGCTGAAGGATGATCAGGAGCTGCAGGTCTCCTGTGTGTGCTGAAATGCAAGAAGAGGGCCATGAGCAGTGCAGGGATGCATGGCGCAGCACCCTGCCATTCAGGAGCACTACCAGTGGTGGGCCTGGCAGTTTCACAGCAGGAGTGCACAAGACTCACAATATGAAAACAGGAATGGTTATGAAACACATGTGTGCAGCAATAAGTGATACTGCTGTCACCAGAGTGTTTTGCTAGCATTTGTCTTGACCAGTGTTCCAGCACTGAATTTTATTATGATTCAGTAATGCATGAATAAATGAGATAGAGCTTTTTCTCTGAAGCCTGTTATGTAACAGAAAACATCCTGCTTGAGGTTTTAATTCGATTTTTTCTTAAGGGGGATGAAAACATGCAGCCTGTGTTAGTACTGTACTAATTTAATGTTCAGGAGTCTGCATGTATTTATACAGTTATCAAAATGTTGCCTGAAAACATAAACAACTTGTATCACTAACATTCTAATTGTGTTTCTTTAGGAAATTAATTTCAGTTATTTTACCCTCCATGAGCTACATTAGCAGTATCAGTTATTATTTCATACTTAAGAAGTCAAGATTTATGTCATATGTTTAATGAATGTGTGATGGACAATAGAAATAAGTCCAGTATCACAAAAATACCTATTACAAAGTCAAAATATGCTCATAGAGATTTGATATGACCTGCTGTGAGATGTTCCTTTGTTTCATAAGACATCAGTATTTCAGCTCTGACCTGAAAATACTTTCCTCTAAAATTTTTTTTTAATTATTTATAAAGAGTATAAATAGTGGATAATTTGAAATACAGTCAAAGCTTTGTTTTCCTATGCTAAGATATCAATTAGGCTGAACTGTGTTGATCCACATCACTGCACACTATAATGAGATTTCCTTTTCAGACTTTTGTTTTTTCCAGTTTGAATTCCAATTTATGGAGGTTTGATTCTAAAAGTAGAAACAACTTACTTTGCTACTCTCTATCTGGAAAAGTTCAAGTCCGCTGAGAAAGCGGTAACAGATCACAGCTTCTAACACAAGAGGACCTCCTCCTCATACTGATTCTTCATTAAATACAACATTTGGTTAAACAATTTAGTCTTCATGGCTTTCTGAGCATCAGGAAGCTCAGTCAGATTTCTTGAGAGAGATTTCAACCTGTTCTGTCAGCATAAAACCCACATCCATCAGAATCTCAGAAATGGGACTTCTCTAGGATGCACTTGGAGGTTAGTTCTAATTTAGGAGTATTACTATCCTTATTAAACACACTGGTAAGCTCCCTTCTTTGTGAAAGAGCTGAGGTCACAATCACATTAAATGGAAACTTAAGACATGCCTATTTCCAGCTTGCTAATGTTTGCAGAGGAGTCAGCAGAACAGTAGGGTGGTTACATAATCAAGTACTAAATTCTCATACACATCTTTATTTGTAAAACCTTCCAATGCAAGTTTTAAAATCACAGTCTTGATCAATTTTGCACAAATAGTACTTTTTTTTTTTTAAGTAGTTAGTTTTCCTGTGAAAATAGCAAAAAATTAGTCATTATACCTCAGCTTTAATACAGCACTGTCTATGCTTTATGATGATGTCTTTGATATTGCTTTGTATTAAAAAGCAAGTTAAACAGAAAAAAAAGCCACTACTTTTTTTAGATTTATGTGATAAGTACAAAAAAAAAGAACCTAAATGATCATTTTTGTCCCTTCCATTTCAAATTCTTGGGTTGGGTATTTTCTTCCTGTTCTTTGTAACTAAACATTCTTGCTATCATTTCATTCACATTTGCATATCATTTCAGACTTTTTAATCTTTACAAATGATAGGGTAATGTTTAATCACTGCTTCTTAATCCCTGATTTTAATACATTATGTAGATCTCCTCTCTCCATGTCTATCATATCGTACAATCTCACACAACAAGGAAAGGTTGGTATTGTTTACTTCAAAATACATTTTTTGTTAGAAGTGTATTATTCTGGAGATCAGTATAATAATTCATACCACCCTAAGTGATTCATAAATAACATTTTTTAAAATTAAACATGTAAGTACAGAGAAAAAGTGAGGGAAGACCACTGAGTATTGAGTACCACTTGAGACTCATCTTGATTTGCTTTATTGCTTTTCTATTTTAAAACCCAAGTAAGATGGATGTAATTCTTTATAGATGTTCTTTAAGCCAGCTTTTGTGTATATACAATCCACAGTTCTCATCTTGCAAATACATTGAGGTGAATAACAAGTCAAATAGTCAAAATGAACCTAGTAAAATTGTTCACATAAATAAATAATTATTTTAATACAAATCCTACAATACAAATAATTATCTGTAGAACTAACCATGGAAATTGCAAAGAAGACTGCCTCCGAAGCCAAAATTCAGGAAAGGAAAAGCTTTGGGGAGATCCTATGACAAAGGTAAAGCTAAACATGTGTTATTGGAAGGAGAGAGGTGGGGTGGGAAGGGAGACTGATGGCTGGTGGTGTAACTCATTTGCATGCGGACGCTGTACTGGGGAGTTCGAATAGTGAGCAGGGAACAAAGTGAGAGGTAGAAGGAAATGAGAATTAAGTTACTCAAGTTGGGGTATCCTGGAGGAGTGAGCAGCATGGGGTTAGAAAGGAAACTGTAGCTACAGGTGTAGACCAGTGTGGTGAAGCTCAAGAACATGTTTTGGCCAT
>VYZU01046341.1:13553-24046 GCA_013401355.1 Ceyx cyanopectus
TCAATTAACAGTTTAATTAGAATTGCAAATCCTTATTGTGCTCTTATTTCAGCCAGCTCCAAAAGTCTGCTATAGACTAAAATAAGATAAGAAATAAAGGAAAACCAAACTTTTAAAATTACATTCTTCAAGGCTGTCATATTGAACTTAAAACAAACTGATTAATTACCGACTGGCATATATTATATAGAACTACACATGCACAGAAAAAGAAGATTACCAAATCTTGTGGCACATCTGGAAAGAAACAGGTTAGTAACACATTGGTTTCAAAACAGACTGATTTAATCAGAACTAAATTAATAGCTTTGAATTTCTGCAGAAAGTAAGTTTGCAAAGTCATATCTAACTGAATTCATGCTTGTATTATATTTGTTCACAAAGAAAAATATTCATTATAGAATCATAGAATTTTTAGGGCTGGAAGAGACCTCCAAAGGTCATCTNAGAAAATATAACCAGATTGGGTTTTTAAGTTAGGGAAATGTATTGAAATCACTCAAGAAAACAGAAACATGTAGCTGTGTTTAAAGCATTATTTTATTAGTAGATAATTTAAAGACTCTGCAATTTTTTCATTCAAATAACTTGATAATTTACTTGAGTAACACCAGGGTCTTGAGCATACTTAAATATGAGGTGTCAATAAATTGGGATTACAGCAACTATTCCTTTAGAGTTGATAGGCTTGATAGAGAATCTCAGTTCATATTTTCTAGGATTTTATGAGGTTATAGCATAAGCCAAATTAATAAAAAATACACATAATAATTTTCAAAGTGAAGAAACTAGTTTGATCTTAATTTGTCCATAGTGTTGCTGGTTCATCAGTTCATAAATAATCACGTATAATTATGTGTAGCTTCTGATTACAACAGGTATAGACATTATCTCCCTCTTTTGGTATATTCAATTTTCTTCTTATATATATGTATTTGCCATCTTGAAACAAATCATACTTTTTTTTTGGCCTCAAAATAATGGAGACAAAAATAATATTTTAGCACTATGCATTTGATAATAAATGATATTAATAGACATTAATTTGCATTTTCAATTTAAACCCAAAATGTGAAGGATATTTAGAACCATTTTTCTGCAATAAATTATCTGCTTTCACATCCTGGAAGAACAGGATATTAGCAATGGTAAACAAACTACATTTTAAGATTGTTCTGTAGGACTAGTTCTCATGTGTCCTATAGCTGATTCAAGGATGGATTAGATGCTGACATTTTTTGGCATATCCAGCGCCAGCATTTAACACCAGTCTTAGTTTATCAGGGAGAGAGACATTAGCAATCAGTATTTATTCTTGTTTGGTAAAGGGAGTTTTTCCACAGTGTTAGCTCTGCTACTCTTTATCTGCTTTTTCACATTATTGCTGCACATTGTTATTTTCATGCTTTCTGAATTCATTCACAGGGGTGGCATTTAGCTTCATGGCTGAACTATCAAATTCAGTATTGTTCTTTCCTCAGCAGATCTTATTTTGGATTTGTTTGTTTGGCAGTATATGATATGCACTTGCTACCTGCAGCAATATCTAATTACAAACAGTTCTCCTCCCACTGAGTGCTGGAGACTTTTGAACAAATTGTGCTTTAGCACCAGCATCAAATGAGCTTGCAAAATTTAAACAAGATTTGGTTTCAGAATTTTGCAAGGGAAAAATAATGCCACTTTTATTGCTGCTGTTCACTATGTTGTTATTCACTGATGTTACTTGTCAGGAAAGAAGTTACTTGTATCAATTAACAGTTTAATTAGAATTGCAAATCCTTATTGTGCTCTTATTTCAGCCAGCTCCAAAAGTCTGCTATAGACTAAAATAAGATAAGAAATAAAGGAAAACCAAACTTTTAAAATTACATTCTTCAAGGCTGTCATATTGAACTTAAAACAAACTGATTAATTACCGACTGGCATATATTATATAGAACTACACATGCACAGAAAAAGAAGATTACCAAATCTTGTGGCACATCTGGAAAGAAACAGGTTAGTAACACATTGGTTTCAAAACAGACTGATTTAATCAGAACTAAATTAATAGCTTTGAATTTCTGCAGAAAGTAAGTTTGCAAAGTCATATCTAACTGAATTCATGCTTGTATTATATTTGTTCACAAAGAAAAATATTCATTATAGAATCATAGAATTTTTAGGGCTGGAAGAGACCTCCAAAGGTCATCTAGTGCAGCCCCCCGCAGTGAGCAGGGACACCCTCAACTAGACCAGGCAGCTCAGAGCCTTGGCCAACCTCACCTGCAATAGCTCCAGGGATGGGGCCTCAACCACCTCCCTGGGGAGCCTGCTCCACTGATCCACCACACTCAAGGGAAACAACTTCTTCCTGAGATCCAGTCTAAATCTCCTCTGCTCTCATTTAAACCCATTACCCCTCGTCCTTTCACTAGAGGTCCTTGGAAACAGCCCCTCTGCGGCCTTCCTGGAGCCCCTTCAGGCACTGGAAGGTGGCTATAAGATCTCCCCAGAGCCTTGCCTTCTCTTCTCTTCTTACACCTGGGGATCAAGATCTGAAGAGTGTTCTTAATTCACTGAAGAGTGTTCTTAAAAATCTGCCAGCTCTGTTCTGCCCCCTTGTCTCTGAGGACTGTTTTCCAAGATATCCTATTAACTAAGTCCTTGAAGAGCTGGAATTTTCCTTTTCTGAAATGCAAGGTCCCAACTGTGTTTTTTGACTGAGCTCTGACCTTAATTCTACCAGTGCATGGTCACTGTCACCCAGGCTGCCTCCAATCTTGAGATCCCTGATGAGCTCAAGTATTGAGATCAAGTGTTGCTTCCCCTCTGGTGGGAGTGTCTACTTCCTGCCTCAGGAAGTTGTCATCAAGGCTCTCCAGGAGCCTCCTGGATTGTCTACTGCTGGCTGTATTACTTTTCCAGCAAATGTTGGGATGGTTGACGTCTCCCAGCAGGACAAGAGCCTGCGAACTTGATACTTCCTGTAGTTGAAGTAGGAACACTTCATCAAGAGTTTCCTCTTGATAGGGTGACCTGTAGTAGACTTCAACCACAAGGTTCCCCTTGTTGCCTTGATTTCTAATTCCTACCCATAAGCTTTCAACTTGTTCGTGGTTATCCTTTAGGGATATCTCATCACATTCAATCCATTTCTTAACATATAGGGCAACTCCCCCACCCTTCTTTCCTCTTCTGTCCCTTCTGAATAGCTTAAATCCATCAATAGCCACATTCCAGTCATATGATTCATCCCATCACATTTCAGTGGTGGCAGCTATGTCATAGTCTTCAAGTAGCATGGTGGCTTCCAGCTCCTCTTGTTTGTTACCCATGCTTTGTGCATTCGTGTAGGGGCACCCCAGTTGGGCCATTGACCATATATAAATAGTTTTGGTATTCAAATTATTTTTTGTTTGTAATGCCTCTTAGCTTCCAGACAGTATGCAACTTATAATTTATTTTTTAAAAATCATACGGAGTTTGTAATCACACATAGATTGATAAAAGCCAAGAATTGAAAACAGTACTTTTCCAAAATAAAAATAATATGTATATGAAATTAAAATATGAACAACAAATTGAACAGGTCNAATGACATATAAAGTTAAAATCATAACATTTCTGCTATAAATGATATATTTGAAAGTTAATAAAATAATAATAATATATGTATAAAAATGCACAAACTTGTTAATCTTTCCTTCAGAGGGACTGCAGACATGTATTGGCACATTGGAACACTGTAAAGTCATGTCTGAGACTATTAAAAAAATCATCTAATGAGGAAAAAAGGAACTAAAGAAAGGAGAAAATTTGGAGACATTGTCTAAGACAATGAGATACAAAGCACAAATGTTTTTAATATTAAATCACTATTTTCCTCACATTTCATGCACAATTTCTATCTTTCTGGTGTCAAGAAAAAAAAAAAAGTCTATCTTGTTTCTAACTTTTATATCCTTTCATAGGACATAGGACACAGGTCATTTGTCAAGAGCAGAACATTAGTTTAAAATGAATCACAACTAGCCTCAGCAATATGTAACTTATTTAAAATAATTTCTGAACTGGAATAAAGAAAGAACAGAATGTCACACTCACTGATTTTGTGGTTTCAAAATGTATCTTAAATCAAGTCTGGAAACAAGTTAAGAAGACCACTGAATGGTACACTGATTAGGATAATATCACATATGCTGGCCACAGAAAAAGCATGTGTAACTTTGCTAACTTCATTTTCTCTTGAAACTCAGTAATAACTAAACCTGCAGAACATTTGATAACAATGAATGATAGGGAAACAATAGCTGAGCATGCTGGAACTGAATGCAAAATAGCAGTGTTTGAAATAAAAATGTAGGCTTAGTCAATAAGGAAAGTAATTTGTGTGTCAAATAACAGAAATACATAAGTTTATAAATTTTCTTTAAGAAGGTCTCAATTTGAGAATTATAAATATTCTTGTTTAGTTCAGCAAATATGAGCATGTACTAACAGTTTAATTTTTGTGATTTGGTGAAGAAGTCTTTTAATAATGGAATACCATATGAAAAGCTTATTACCTACTGGAGAAATGTGTGGTCCTTTCTGGTTGTTTTAAAAATCAAATTATATTATTGCAGAGCTATGCATTTTTTGTATTTGGATAACTTCAGACCTCAGTAAACAGAAAAAGTTGAAAACACTGAGCCTTACCTGATTGGAAAAAAAAAGAGCTTGTGTGTTTCCTGATGTTCAGCCAGAAATATTTTATTTTATTTTTTTTTTTCCACTCTCAGACTGTGGAAGGACCAGAAGAGAGAGTAACTGAACTCATTTTCACAAACACTGCAGACAACCTCTGTGTTAAAATGCAAACAATACAGTCACTGGTGAAAGCAAGGGTTTCAGACAGATGCCAGTGTGTTTGCATGGATCTGAGCATTCAAAACAAGCACACACCCCCGAGACTGTGCAGAACATTCTTATTGCAGCACTGCATATGTCCCAATAGCTTTTTTGTCAAATTTCTACAGGGTAACAGAACTGAGCTCTACTTTTCCTCGGCAGTGAAAGAATAGACCAGGTGGGACCCAAATCAGCCTGTGCTTTTTCAGTTGTGCCTTTCAGTGCTTATTATGATAGAAGCTTCGTGGTATCTGCCATTTCAGCATTCAACCTCAAAATATTTAAACTAAAATGTAAGATTCCCATGTTGCAGATACAGCTGTCTTTATGGATATTAAAACCTGCTTGCATCCACAAATCACAGTGTGCTAACAATCTGACTTATGGCTCATCAGTCTGGAAAATTATTGATGAGAATGTTTATCTATTTATGCCTCATTCCTTTGACCTTTAGGGGGAAGTCTAAACCAAACAGCATCCATCCAATGTCATGCTANTGGGATTATACAATTCAGAATTATTCTTCTGAGACCTTCATGCCCCTACTTGCATGCTTTTTTTTTGTTGTTGCTGTTTATTTGTTTTAAATTAAACGTTAATACCATCATTGTGCAAATAGAAACAAAAGCTGGATTTATAAAAATTTTTTAGTGTGTTTTTAAACTACCAAGCTTTTTCATCTTCCTGCTATAAAATNTATTAAAACCTGCTTGCATCCACAAATCACAGTGTGCTAACAATCTGACTTATGGCTCATCAGTCTGGAAAATTATTGATGAGAATGTTTATCTATTTATGCCTCATTCCTTTGACCTTTAGGGGGAAGTCTAAACCAAACAGCATCCATCCAATGTCATGCTAGCTTACTGTCCACACCATTGTTGAATCACAGTCTGTTGTAGGAAAGATTGAATGTTCTTCTTGCTAGACCCAAGAATATTTGTAGTGTTTAGGTTAAGTGGCCATTCAAGATCATGCAGATTGAACTGACTTTATTGGCTTTAGGGGAGCAGCAGATGGTCAGATCCTAACCTCTCCCAGCACAATAATCACTCAGAGGATACAGAATATAAGGGGTCCTCAACATACATGTGTGGGTTTTTTTCATGTATTTTTTTCTTCGTAAAACAAATCACAGCAATACCTTTCAATTCAATAACCTTTATAAAAACTCCATGGTGACTAATTGCAAGAGAACTAGAAGCACCTACTATTAGCACAAATAGAATTGTTATTCAATAACCTTGGGAGGCTGAACATTCAATGATGCTCTGAATCTGTAGTTATTAGCTGGGTAGTCTAGTGATGGTCGTTTCAGATTGCTGCTGGCGTCTTGCTGCTGACCTCTGCATATTCAATGCCACAATGTCAGGAGCTTGAAATTCCCTGTCTGGATTTTATATAACTAATAATCTTCAATTTAGTAGTCTTTGCAAAGAAAGAAAATGAGAATCAAGTGTTCTCAAAATAAGGGCATTCTCCGCAGCTCTCTGTGAGGGGCAGTTCCGACAGTACATTCCCAGGTGCTGCTCACCTGTAGCAATGAGTCATGTACTAAGAAAACAATTTGCTTAAGCTGCTGTGTTGTGTACAGATGTTGATTAACAGAACATAGACATTTGAAATTGCCTTTGCATTGTATACATGGCTTTGTTTGAACAAAAGATAGCAGCAAGCAAAGCGGAACCTCTATGCCTGCCAGAAATTTCCACACACCCAGATCTTTGCCCCCTCCCACTCTGTGAAAGCAGGAACACCAGTGGATTTCAGCATTAATGAAGCAGGAAGGTTATGTTTAATTTTCACACTGCGTGAATGCTGATGAGGGAAGAACAAACCATCAAACAAGACAACAGACTGCAGAAAGCAGTCTTCAGGGCACTGGTTTAATTCCATTCCAGAAGGTGACAAACAAAGCCACAAAATTAATTTCCAGTCCCAACATCTGTGTTTTTGTAATAAGAGCCTTACAACTCTCAAATGATTCTTGGACAAATGACTTTGAAAGGTTGTTTTGGTGGAATGAGAAACCAGACCTGTCCTTCCATCCACAGTTCTGCTCCATGAGCCATGAGTAATTTCCCAGTAATTTCTTTAAAACTTAGTTGCTGGAAGGAGACCAGATAGATTTAGGGATTGTTATTAGTAGCAAGTGCACCAATCACAACATATGTCAACCTCATTAGTAATCAGCATTTAAGTTAAAGCAAGATGAGGGCCAAGCACAAGTTAGACCTATTTTCCCAGAGAGCATAGACCCTTTTTTACACAATAGCAATGCTTTTACTATGGTTTGGGCATAGTACTGTTCTGAGCAGACTGACAGATGTGACAATGTAGTCTGCCTTGTCCCATCCATCCAGAAAGGCTTCAGAATGATTTGAGGGAGTTTCTTCAGTCCAGTGCATATTCTCTGACAGATAATCAAAATCTGCCTTTAAATTTCTCTCTAGACAGGCAGCTTTATTTCATTGGAAACTGATCTCAGTTTGCAAACAGAGGTTAAGACTTGCTTTAGCATTTGTTTCTTTCACAAACCATTGTTCCTACTTTGGGATTATACAATTCAGAATTATTCTTCTGAGACCTTCATGCCCCTACTTGCATGCTTTTTTTTTGTTGTTGCTGTTTATTTGTTTTAAATTAAACGTTAATACCATCATTGTGCAAATAGAAACAAAAGCTGGATTTATAAAAATTTTTTAGTGTGTTTTTAAACTACCAAGCTTTTTCATCTTCCTGCTATAAAATTATCTTTCATTAATTCTTCCTAAATAGACAAAACATTCATATCTCTAACTGAAGTTTTACAACTGTCCATCTTCATTGTCTAACTTCACAATCAAACCAAATTTGTTAACATAAAAAACTGAAATGATATAATGATGTCAGAATTACAAATAATTATAATGCCTCTCAATACAGCTTATTTCAGGATATTTATAACTTAACAGAACAAATAAAAATACTAAAAATATCTGATACAATTTCATTTACCTGAGGAACCAAATCAGCCTGTGTCTGACTATGGCTATATAGCTTTCAAGCCATTCTTGAGTCTGGACTTACACAGTATTCACACTGTTTGGAGGCAAACAAACATTTTGGCTTGAGGAATGCTTGAGATTCAGAAGATGCTGCTACTTAGTTCTCTACTTCTAACAGACCAAAACAACCCATATTACAATGTATGTGGATGGAAAACTGGAGGTGTGCTCCAAGATATAAAAAACCCCACTTGTACATCCTATGTTTACTATAGTTATTGGCATGAGTGCAGTCCATTTCACAGTATATTGCAGAAGGGAAAGTTAATTACTTTAGTCAGGCTGAAATAATATTCCAGATCTCAAATATTTGAGTTTTATACATAACTTACAAGCTGAATCTGAATTAATGATTACATCTGATTAATGCTCCCTCATTATGTAGGGATGAGGTCAGGAGGTCCAAGGCATTGTTGGAGCAAAACTTGGCAAGGGATGTAAAGAATAACAAGAATGGATTCTACAGGTATGTCAATCAAAAAAGGAAGATCATAGAAGACATACCCCTCCTGAAGAGTAAAAATGGTGGGCTAGCAATAATGGATGAGGAGAAGGCTGAGGTTCTCAACAATTTTTTTTCCTCAGTCTTCACTGACAAGGTCTCTCCCAACACTCCCCAATTTAAAATACAAGGTGTGGATCAGGATGGTGAAGTCCCCCCCACTGTTTGTGAATATCAGATTTGTGACCACCTGAGGGACCTAAACATACATAAGTCCATGGGACCTGATGAGATTCATCCCAGAGTCCTGAAAGAATTGGCTGATGGAGCTGCCAAGACACTTGCCATGATATTTGAAAAGTCTTGGCAGTCAGGTGCAGTCCCTGGGGACTGGAAGAAGGGACATGTTACACCCATTGTTAACAAGGGTAGAAAGGAGGACCCTGAAAACTATCGCCTATCGGGTGGTGGTCAATGGCTCGATGTCCAGATGGAGAACAGTGACAAGTGGTGGCCCTCAGGGGTCCGTATTGGGATCTGTACTGTTTAATATCTTCATTAATTATACTGACAGTGGGATCAAGAGCACCATCAGCCAGTTTGCAGATGACACCAAGCTGAGTGGTGTTGTTGAAAAGCTGGAGGGATGGGATGTCATCCGGAGAGACCTGGATAGGCTGGAGAGGTGGACCCAGGAGAACCTCATGAGGTTCAACAAGACTAAATGCAGAGTCTTGCACCTGGGTCAGAACAACCCTCACTATCAATCCAGGCTGGGGAATGAGGTGCTCGAAAGCAGCTCTGCAGAAAAGGACTTGGGGGTGTTGGTGGATGAGAAGCTGGACATGAGCCAGCAGTGTGCACTGGCAGTCAAGAAGGCCAATGGCAGCCTGGGTTGCATCAAGAGAAGTGTGGGCAGCAGCTGGAGAGAGGGGATTCTGCCCCTCTACTCTGCTCTGCTCAGACCTCCCCTGGAGTATTGCAGCCAGTTCTGGAGCCTTCAGCACAGGAGAGACATGGAGCTGATGGAGCAGGGCCAGAGGAGGCCACAAAGATGATCAGAGGGTCTGAAACAGCTCTGCTGTGGGGACAGGCTGAAGGAGCTGGGCTTGTTCAGCCTGGAGAAGCCTTCAGGGAGATCTTATAGCCACCTTCCAGTGCCTGAAGGGGTTCCAGGAAGGCTGCAGAGGGGCTGTTTCCAAGGACCTCTAGTGAAAGGACGAGGGGTAATGAGTTTAAATTAGAGAAGAGGAGATTTAGACTGGATCTCAGGAAGAAGTTGTTTCCCTTGAGGGTGGTGGATCAGTGGCACAGGCTCCCCAGGGAGGTGGTTGAGGCCCCATCTCTGGAGCTATTCCAGGTGAGGTTGGCCAAGGCTCTGATCAGCCTGGGCTAGTTGAGGGTGTCCCTGCTCACTGCAGTGGGGCTGCACTAGATGACATCTGGAGGTCCCTTCCAGCCCTAAACATTCTATGAAACTCCGATTTACTGTCACTAATGGTATTTAGAATATGATTTTTCAAGAAAACCTAAGTTTTCTCACAACAAAAAACAAATATATGAAGGGAAAAAAATACATTTTAATTAAAACAAGACTTTTTTATTATTGACAGAGAAATGTATAAGAATACCTATTAGTTCAGAAATTCTGTTATAGCTTCTGTGTATATTAATATAAATTTAACTATCTGTGAATGTTTTTTGTACTCATTTTTCTCCTATGGATAAATAGACTGTCTTTTCTTCATTCAAGGGACTACTTATATTTTGAAGAATCTTTGACTTAAGATGGTAGAAAAAAGCAAATGGAGTAGAGAAATCAGAAATGTNAAATATAAAATTTCATAATTATTATGCTATTCTAATTTATAAATGAAATCATTTAATAGCTTTATTTTGCTTTAATATTTTTATATCTTTGATGATTGCTGTGCAATTGAATATGAATAGACCTAGAGAGAATTTCAAAATATATGAAATATACTTCACAATCACCTCTAAAGTAAAATTTCCTTTTGTGTGAGTATAATTTGAGTAGAAACCCATCATTTAGATAATTATGCAGAAGCATGAATATTCCTTTATATTAGGAACATTCTCCTGGTGGCTGTACTATGGCACATAAAAAA
>VYZU01046365.1:0-28860 GCA_013401355.1 Ceyx cyanopectus
GGCACCTGCTGCAGCAGGAGGGGGTTTTGCCTACATGCCTCCTGTCCACACAGGTGAGCTACAGCAGCAAGAAGGCAAAACAGTCACAGGAATCCCTGGTCAGACTCATCTCTTCTCCATCTGGATCTTCTACCCAGTGCTCTTGCAAAGAAATCTATGTTTTTAAATGCTTGGTTTTAATTTACTAGTGCCTAAGTCACAGAAACATCTTAAGGTCTTAACAAAGAAACAAACAAAAAATAGCTTAATTTACTACTTTTGCAGGCTTTTTGGAGTAGCTGCTTGCTTTTTTTTTTCCTGCAGAAGCATATGCAGCCAGATTTAGTACAACAAGTGTAATGCAAATGGCTTAGAAGACCTGATTGGATTTATAAAGTATTTCTGCTAGGCGTGCTATATGATACCTGCGACTTTGGCATTCCGAAACCTGCAGTCACCAACTACTATCTGCAGACTGTGGACAGGAACCCAGCCTTCTTTTCTTCTGTTTAGGTTTTTCACCAACCTTTGAACGACAACAGCATTAGTAAAAGAAACAAAACACCAATCCAGGAGCAGTTTGATAAGGGCACACTCTGCACAGATGTCGGTGCAGCCACCCATTTAAAACAGGGAAGGATATCAACAGGAGAACAGGAGCTGGGCATGCATTTAGAGTGTTCTTCCCCCTTAAACTGAGAATCCTGATGAAAAAGCCTACACTGGGAGCACAGCTGCCTTGGGTACCCTCTCTAGTCAATGGAGAGGAACAGGATGCTCCAGAGAACAAGTTACCCTGCCTGAGACCTCCAGAGACAACAGTTTTCTTCCAGTGACTACTGATGGAGCCAAGGGCAATTATTACTTTCCTCACTGCTCAGCTATTGAGCTAGACTGGTAGGATGAATTAAGTCAGGGTAAAGAACTAAACTCAAGCCAAGATTTAGGCAGCTGGCAATACTCATGCTCACAAATGACATCCCTCTATCTCACTCATGCTCACTGATAATTTGTGCTAACAAAAAAAGTCAGTTGTGAGAAATCTTTGCCAGACACTGTCCAAAACCACGAGAGGTGGTGAGCATGCAGCAAAACTGAGATGCTTTACACCATTGCTTTTGCTGACAGCAAACTGAATTTTACAAAATGCAGTTGGATTAGATTATTATGATAGGTCCCTTCCAACTGAAATATTCTATTGCATTCCGTTCTAAGTTCCCTGGGTAAGGTGATTCCCCAGGCAATGCTCTCAGCCATAAGGAGAGAACCAGAAAATACTTGTACAGCTGCTGAAAATGTCTTGCCATTACTCAACCCTGCTATCAATAAGCCCAGAGGAACAAAGCCAACAGCTGAGCTGGGGTGGGCAAGGAGCTCTCACTTGAAGCATCATCTGAAGAGCGTGGCAAGGGGGGCTGTTGGTAAAACAAAGGCTGTCTGGACACCCACAGCAAGGGAAGTCCTGGAATGTATTCTCAGTCCAAGCCAGTGCATGGGGCCTCTAGTTTTGGCAAGGGAATGAGTTCTCCAGTTTTCTGCAATAGTTTAAAACTTAATCAAAAGCTGCAACAAGAATATCACCAGGTGAGTGAGGTTGCTCTGCAGGCTCTGAGAGATAAGGCAAAGTAATCCTAAAATACCTACCACTGTCCCTCACCATCTTCATGCAAAAGCTGAATTTCATCTCCGTTTTTCACCAGCAGGTCCTCTGATCCTCTCCTCTTGCAGTCTGCAAGGGCTTTATATTTTCCTGGAGACTGTGGTAGGAAGAAAAAGTGTTCTTATTTAGCTGCAATTTCCTATCAAGCAGCACTTATTTCTGCCTGCCATGGGGAGAGTTACAGAGCCCTGTCAGCTACCTCCATTACAATTATCTCTAGAAACTGTGGCTGAGACATCTCCTCATTCCCCAAATGGAGATACGGAAAATCTGAGAGATATGGACAAGATAAATCCATTATCCACTGAAGCAAAACAAAGCAAGATCACCAAGTGCAGCAGCAACCCAAGCTTTGGGTTATTGCATCTCTGTACTAACCAGCTGGTTCCCATCCTCCTCCTCGGTGTCTGAGCAGTTGGAGAGGTACTGGTTCCCTGACCACTCCTCCAGCCCCTCACAGATTTCCAGGGACTGTGACATTCCTGGCCAGCCTGCAAGACAGAGTGCAGCTCAGGTGGGGGTTACGCAGCACCCCCAAAGAGTACCCTGAAGGAAGGGGCAGGGTTCATACTTCTGTGGGGCTTGTTCTGGGGGGACACAATCCCACTGTCCAGCATCACCGGGCTGGTGCGCTCTGAGTCATTCTCTTCTGAGCTTACAGAGGCTCTCTGCTGCTTTCTGGATGGTAAAAAAAAAAAAAAGATAATTATTATTTTAAAAAAAATCAATTTTAGTTTTACTTTATGAATGAATGTGAGCTCCACGAGGTTTTGTAAAACAGGGTCAGAAATAATCAGTATTTTTCCATGTATGTCTCAAGAAAGGTTAAGGACTTCAGTGCCTGGTTTTAACTTTTGGGGAGGGGAAAAAAATAACTATATTATCTCTTTCCCAGAATTTCAGCACTGTCTTTGATCTTTGCTTCTATTTGAAGAGGAGCTGGAGCTCAAGCTGTGCTGCCAAGTGAGTGCTCAAGAGTGCCCCTGACAGCCCCTGTCCCCCAGCCACTGCCACCAGGGATGAATGGGCAGCACAGCCTCCTACCCCTTAGCCAGAGGTCCCTGACAGATATGGGGTGAGGGGAACAGCACAGAGCCAGGATATGGGCAGATGGCTCTGGGTGCCCAGTGATGGGAGAGCTCCTGGTCTGGCTTCTGGGACTCACCCATCACTCCGCTGGGAGGAGAGTGGGAGCTGGTCCATGCATGAGCTGGGCTGCTGCTTCTCCACTGTGGGGAAGTCAAACATCAGCTTAAAATACAGTTTTTTATTAGTAATCATCACACTTGAAGCATTATTTTAGAAGTCAGACCTTTTGTACAACCCTAATGATTTCTGTTTAGAGAAAAACAGACCTTGAGACTCATAAAGTTCTGCCTTAGTTATGATTAAGATGGTATGTTAGCACAAATCCTATAGTGAGCATGCCACAGAAGAGTCTAATATGCTTAAAACTAGGCATCTGCTATGGATCTTGTTGAATTAAGCCTATGATAAATGTGAAATAATCCCCAAGGTAATAATAATAATAAAAAAGTACTTCTGTAATTCATTTTCACATAAGCACCTGGCCTTTACAGCTCTAAGTTATGTTATTTTCCTGTAATGTAAGACCTTACTCCACTATGTTGCTACCAGGCTGCTTCTGAAAATCAATTCTCTGGTGAGAATTAGTGGATTTGAAGATTAGCAATGTGAAAATAGGAAAGGTTCTGCTGCAGTCTGAATGCCACAGAGAAATTGGTCAAATGTACCTTTTATAAGCTCCTGCTGCCTGAACAAAATTTTTCTTATTTCATTCAGCCATGCCATCTTCAGATCTACTGTTTGAGCCTGGAAGGAGAGAAAACTGTCTGAACTTTGAATTAAGAATCATCCATTATAATATACGAATAAAATCTTACATTTCTATGTTGTAATCACCCAAAATCCCCTTGAAACAAAAGCCACCATTTTTTTTTCTTTTAAAATTGATGATTCCCACTACACTGAGTGGGGGACCCCACAAAACACAGTGGAAACTGTGGGGCCATCACTACCAAGCAAGGAGTGCAGGCAAAAGCAGATGTATGCATGTGTCTGATCTCCTTTATAAAATACCCAGAGGTCTGGATCTGCATTTTGGATGTGTGTGTACTTGGGTAGGCACAGATGCTTCATGAATTGGAGTTGGCTACTGTTGCAACATGGAGAAAACAAACAGACAAACAAAAACCAAACCAACTGGGCAGAAGGTTGGAAAAGAACAAGAATTAACAATATTTTCACAAAGGTTTTTTTCCTGTGAACATCCCATTAGGCAAATATTTCGCCTACATAAATTTCCATTCAAAATGCCATGAAAGGGAAAAAAAAAAACAAAAAAACAAAAAACCCACAAACCCGGAAGAAATCAGTTCAGTTTGGCTACTGTTTTGTAGATGGATCAAAAGACTACTGGAAATAGCACCCCAGAGGCCAAGTCTTTGCTCCAGAAGCAGTTCTGACATCTAATTGTAGATTCACATGTGGCCTCTGTCCATTAAAGCCCGAGGCCCATTTCCCAGCTCAACTATATAAACTCTTAAGCACAGTAAAACTACCAGTCTGATTGATTTTTTTGCAATAAAAGGCTCTATTTCCAAGGAGCAATTCTGTCTACACTTTAAGATGACTCTTACAGTTGTGGACTGGACACCAAGGGCCAGCTGCTGGGTCAGCTCTGTGTACATCGGCATGAGCAAAGAGTAAGAAATGCAAGTTAAACTCCTGATAATCCTGTAAAGATCAACAGGAGTAATTTCCTTAACACAGTGAGGAGGCTGTACAAATATCCCTGTTTTTGAAGCTACAAACCTGCACAACATAGACCTCTTCTCTCCCACTATACCAGATCTCAAATTTCCGATGATCTCCTTTCACATTTTCAGTTATTCCAACTGCATTCATCTGCAAATCCAAAAGAACCAAAATAAACACACTGCAAGTCCTCCCTTCTTCCCTCTAAAGCCAGACATTTTGCAGCCTGATAAACAAACCTGTTTTCACCCAATTTAACACATCTCATCAACTTTCATTTCAGTAACAACTGAAAGTCATTATCTGACTTCTGCCCCTTGACTTCCCTCCAGCTTGTTGTGTTTGTAAAACCTTCCTGTGTGGGCTTTAGGGGACTTCTCATTCAGGAATCAGTGAAACTAACTGAGAAGCCATCTCATGACTCTTGCAGTATGAAATTACTCAGATGAGGCATAGGAAGCTTTATAAATGTATGGTGTGTTATTCTTCTACATACATTATTTCTGCCATGTTATCCTCAATTCTGTGTTTCATTCTTTCAGCAATCTTTAAAACTCATTTGTGAAGCCCTCAGCTGCTTTAGAAATTTCAGTTCAACATCTTTTGGTCCCTGACTGTCCTTGCAGCTGAGACATCACCCCAAGTTTTCCAAAAGAAGGGTTAATCTTCAGATATACAGCCTGAGCTGTCAGAAGCTTGGTTTTCAGGAAGGATGCAGATTCCAACCTAGATGTGGCTGGATGCTGCTCTACCTGCTACCACAGACCACTTTTGGCAAGTTGGATAGAAGTGCCAAAGGGCCCAAAAATTCAGGATGTGCACAACATGACCCAGCTGAAACAGTAGTTCAAACTACAATTAGAGACCAAGAAACTCTGCAGCAACAGGAGATTCTGACCTGCCTACTGAACATGCCATAAAGTTGGAAAATAATACTTGACATCAGATGAACCATCTCAGTTTAAAGCACAGCATGCTAGCCATTAATCTCTGGTTAATGCATAGTCAGAAATAGCTGAAGTGTGATACTTATGTGTTGTGAAACAGATCTAATAATAATGGTATCATCTAGCAGAAATTATTTACACAGACTGTATTAGATAAATCAGTATTAAATACAAATAGGGCCTTAGAAAGAATAACTGCTTAACACTGCTGGTCTTTGTTAATAGGTGCATCCTCAGAGGTTTTGGTCTGAACAACTATGAGGATTTACAGATCACTTTGGCAAATTATCTGTTCCTAGTCACTTTTTCAAATGCTGGCACCTATTTTCAGTGACTACAAAGAGACTCAGGAAACAAGTTGCTAATTAGCTTTCCTTGTTTCTTCAGTGGTATGAACAGCAGAGCTCTTATGAACTTTTGACAAAGTGTTTGCCTCCAGATGCAGAAAGGCCCATCACTGAGCAGCAGTCAGTATCTCCTAGCTTGTTCCATTTTCTTTTCTCTTTTCTCTTTTTTTTAATTATAAACCATTTTTAATTATTATTTTCTCCTGTGCAGCACAGTGCCATAAAGTCTTAAGAAAGGCAGGTCAAGCTCCATTCTAATTTTATGAAAACTCAAAAACCTCCAAATTTAAAAATAATGACTTAAGAAAGATGTTGAAAGGGCAGCCTAGAGAGCGCCTTATCCACATTCTGCAATTCCCAGTTCTGTGCATTTCTCTGGCATGGCATTTGATACAGAAGCTCCTACTAAACTGCCCAGGCATCGAGTTATCAGAAATGATAAATGATCTACTAGGAGGATGCGACAGAAAGTGCCAGGAACAGACATATTTAGGGTCTATTCACTCCTTTTAAAGGATTTAAAAATTCTGTTTCCTCCTGCTGACAAGGATTTACTGTCCCTCAACTGTTGGTTCCCTGCAATGCAGACCAAGGTGGAGTAGTGTAGAGCTCTGGGAGGAGGGTTTATCTGCATCACCTTCCATGGCAGTTCAAAGCACAGTGATTTACTTGGCACTGTGGTGAGTTATGAACCTGCATCCTCTACATTACTGGACTCAGCTGAAGAGAGATTTACCAGTGGATATTTTATATAGTATGTAAAATATTATCCTGAGGGGTTCTTTTGTTTCTTTCACAGATGTTCAGCTACACAGCCTCTACCCAACAGCTTGCTTTAATTCTGAAGCCCCAGAAAATATTCTTGAAAAAAAAAAATAAATAAATTCCTGGTACTACCATGAATCAAACAAATATCAATCTACAGAAACAGGGCTTTGGCCTCAGGACAGCAATTCTGAGAACAGATGTGTGCAGATCTAATCCTGCAGCATCCATGGATTCTCTAATCCCAACCTCTCAGTGTGGTAATGCAAAACAACTGGAAGATGAGTCCTCTTGAGGCAAAGAAAAACCCTGGCCACATTGCCTGGGCTCCTGAGCACAGGATTTTCTCCTCAGAGCAGGCTTTCCCCACATCACCTCTTCAGTTCTTTCAAAAGCACGTATGGTAAAACAAGTACTAGAGGGAAAACAAGCTCATCAGAAGGAAAACGATGCTGTTTGGGAAAAACATTCAAGTGCTGAAACATATGGCCTGGGATTTGCTTTTAATACACAATTTGTAACGTGCATTGGAGCTGAACAGACTTATCTACTCTTACATGGCTTTCTGACTACTCATGGCATGTCCCTCCCCAGACCCTGCTGAGACCAGGGCCCTGCAGCATCTGTGCTTGAAGGCTCTGCCTCCAGGTGCCCATTTTTTTCCATTCTAAGATACCCCCATATTGGGGTTTTAGTTATGAAGAAAAACAAGGCAGCATTCTGTGACAAACTGCTGATGGTGGGAGTGCTCATCACACACAGTATGCCAGAAGCTTTCCTTTGGAGGAGCAGTTTGGAATTTATATTGATAACAGTTGGCATTTATAGGCTTGGGACAGTTGTTTACATCCCTCTTATATTGCCACAGGCTGCTCTCTTCATCTGACAGTGGTACTTTCAGCTGCAGTTGGAGCATGCCAAAGGAGAAAAGGAATGAGAGAGGAAGAAGATTTCTCTCTGCATCATCCGGGCTGGCATATGGGGCTCAGGAGCAGCCAGACTCAGGACAGCCCAAGGGGCCTCCATGGGGACCAGGGACACAAGGATGCCTCCTCTTTGCTCTCCTGGGTGGGCTGGGGAAGATGCAAAGGGCCTCTCCAGATTCACACCCTTGCCCCTGCTCCTGGAAAGCAGACTAGAGAGGGGAAAGCACATTCTCATCCCTAGGACTTGCCTGCAGCTCCATTCCCCTGGCAGATGCCATCACACATGTGATTTCTAAGTCCATGGACTCTCCCAGGAGCTGCTTCAGCTGTGGGGGTCCTCACAGCTTGTTACAAACACAGCCTTTCATGGGCATGGCACTTTCATATGAGGCACTACGGCCCTTAATAGCAGAAAACAAGCCACGGTGTTGGAGGAAAAATACTCTCAGGGTCTGCAGTTACTGGTTTCCAATATCAATAGCAACAGCCCAAACTAAAAAGTCCTTACTTTCAAAAAATGCTTAAAACTGTAAGATGAGGTTTTGTCATATCCATCTCCATGCTCCTCTCGCTTCTTGCAGAAGACCAAGGCCTTCTCATACAGGAACAGATGCCTCTGCATTGGCTTGAACCTGGCAAGATCCTTCATTTTTGTTGGGCCTTTTCGGTGTCCTGTCCAAACACTGAAAGATCCCTGCATCAATACTTTCCCCAGTTCGCTCAGGTCACCCTGGTGAAGAGTATGACAAATAAAAAACACAAAAGAAAAAGATATCCATTAAAATGTAAGAATACTGTCCAAACAATGACAGGTGATGGGGTCAGCTCTGTTCCAAGGCACATCACTCTAAGAATAGGTCTTCCTGGAAGGGCGAGATGATCTTTTGGGAGCGAGGGCATGGTGCCAGGGGGGAAGCAGAGCTCTTGATCACAGGGCTGCAGCTAGTCTACATGAAGGGAAACAAGTCAGTAACTATAGAAGTCAAGAGGTCAAGGTTCTGGCTACTTCAGAGGGAGAGGGCATGTGAGATCTGAGCTTGAACTGAGGTTTTAGAGGATGGACTTCTCAATGAGGTCAGGACTGGGATCAGCAGCTTAGAAAATCAACCCCTCACCCTTCCCTGAAGTCCTAGGAAGGACAACCACCTCGATGGAAAAGGATCAAATCAGCCTCAGAAAGTATTTAGTTCAATGCTGAATGAGAAATGCGCTGAAGACACCCCAGCACCCCAGGTGAATTATAAGTTGAGCTACAAGCAAACTAAGGTGCATGATGGAAAAAATACCCTCGAGAACCACCAGGTGGCAAGCGTGGGCACCTTGAGACTTCAGCTACATCCTCTGGATGTGGGTAGTGTCAAAACCCTGCAGTCGGATGGGAAACTGTAACCTGCAAGAGCTTCCTGATGCCATTCACTCTGTAGCTGTCCTAGAAGAGTTTCTAACCCATATATTCCGGGACACTAGGCATTTGCAAGGCATCAGCTGGCACTGTGGAAGGGCTCTCAGTGCCCAAATCTACTCACATCATATCCTGTTATTGAAATCTGATGCATAGAGTCATTGACTGACTTCAACAAATCCAACATTGCAACCAGAGCTTCCTGAAGTTCCTGAACTCCATCACAGCTTGTGCTGTACTTCAGCAGCTCCTGAAAACAGAAATGGAAGAGCATGTGTTTGCACTTGAACAAAGCAGACTTTTCCATCTGCTCAAAGTTTCCAATGCCCAAGAGCAACCTACAGTGTCTGAGTTTCTTCTTTCATATGTCACTGGGAAAAAACCTCACTCTAAACCACAGTCAGTATAAGGTGTGGAACAGATCACTGATCTGGGTTTGGAACAGATCACATTTTTTTCTGGGTTTCCTTAGGGACAGTGTCAGCTTTTAGAATGGCATCACACTCAGATATCTGAGTTATTTGTGTTGTGTTTTTCCAGCCTGGTAAGAAATGGGAAATAATTAAGGATTTTAATCAGCTGCCAATATGTCACTTATGCCTTCAAATGAGATTGCAGCAAATTACAATCTTCAGACTGGAAGACACAAGGAACAGAATTTATAAAATCCAGAGCCTTCCAGTTAGTAAGTGGAAGACAGATTAGGGTATTACACCATTGATACAAAATTAATTTCACATCTCCTCTGCCCACTTACAGCTTCAAGTGTACTCATCTCTCATTCAAGAGGCTAGAAGGCGGGGTTCAGAAGCCACCACCCCTGTGTTATTCCCTCTTTACAGAGTGGGAATAACTCCACTGCCCTGCCTCAGATGGGGGACACAAGAAGAAATGCATTAAAGATTACAAACACTATAACAAGCTGAGAAGAAGAGATGCATCAAAACTATATTTCATTCATTGTACTCTTATGATCAACTCTGGTTCAGTTTTCTTAGAAGTGCTTCTGTCATTTTGTATCCCTGAATAGATTCAGACAGCCTTTCTCCCCTTTAAAAAACAGCTTGTTAAAAGCACTTGTTCCTTTCTCAAGTATGTGAATTTTCAACTTCACTGAAAGTGACTACAGAGGGCCAAGATACACAATACATATTCTAAAGCTTGATGCTGAAAAAAAACCCTAAACAAACTGGAAAACAAATGTATTTCCTGATGTCCTTTCAAAGTAGAACATGAAATACCTTTAGAAGTAACTGGTATTTTGTCAGGCGCTGCACTGGTTTGAGTAAATAGGAATCCAGCCCGAGTTTATGCTCTAATTTTCTTTGGCATTCCTGGAACAAAGAATTGCAGATTAAAGTAAGTTCTGCACCAACCAACAACATGACTAATATGTTTTGATGGCTTCGAAGATTTAATGTAAGAATGTCATATGGTGCCTAAAACTAAAGAACTTTGATGAAAACATGTACAATAACATAATGAAGGAATCTGCCTTAAAATCCTTGCGTGTAAGAAATTCTGACTGCTGGTTTTGTGAGGCTTCCATGCAACAGTAAACAGATGCAGATTTATGGGGTGCTGAGGAGGGTGTTTAGGATAAGTGAGTGAACCAGAATGACACCTGCTTTGGAGGGAACAAACATCTCACCTGGAAGAAGGTGCTTTCAGAGCACTGCCTCCACAGGGACTCCGACCGGGGCTTGTTCTGGCAGTACTTCTCATACATCTGGAAATCCTCTCGCTGGAAGGGAAGCCAAAAGGCAAGTCACACACATGCTGGGCAGCCAAACAAGCCAAACACCCAAACTGTGCATTTGCTGTTACCTCTGTTGCCAATTTTGGTATCTAAAAGTCACAGGGTTTGGGTAAAAAAAAAGCATTTCTAGGAATCGAGGCAGAGCACACCGTAGTCACGACTGCTGCTCTCCCCCATCTGCTGCTGGCCACCCACCTGTGCTCCCTGCCTTGCTGTTGGTATTGCCTATCAGCAGCATCTTACTCAACTGACATAACTGAGATGTTGCAGAGTGCGACAAATCAGGAGAAACATTGGCCCTGGAGTCTGCTTTATATGTGAAAATGAGTCACCCACCCTGTCTAGGAAACAAAATCCCACTCTCTCGGGTGCTCCCAGGCAGCTTTCCAAACTGTGCAGGAAAATTCTGCAAGAGATGGGAGAAGAGACAAAATGCAGCAGTAAGCAAGGTGTGGTTGGGTATTTCATGATAGGAAATGAGACTGATAAACAGGGAAACAGAGCCAGCATCTTACTTGTTGTGGAAGTCATATATCTCGGGCATGTTTCCGAAGAGGACGTCCTTCCTGTTCCTCAGCACAGGAGGCATGAGGATGATCATGGCAGGGTTATCCATCTCAGCTCTGTAGCCCTGTGGGATGTAAAAGGGGCTCATCACTCAGTTGGTAAAAACTTGGCTTGGCATCTCCTTGAAGGCAGATGAAAAGGGGACGTGAACAGACTTTCAATACAATCTGCTTTGTTTCAAAGTGCAACGTCCCTTTTAATTCCTGAGTTTTGTCCCTAAACCCCTTTCTTTCAGTCCCTGGGCATGGGGGACAGCTTCCATGGGGCTGCCAACACTGTGGAGATGCTTCACCAAAGCAAATCACAGTCATGTTCTCCTTGCTATGGCCTGACTGCTGGAGTGGTCCAAGAGAAACACTTGTCTGGGTTGAACACATCTGCTGCTATGACCATGGGGCACAGGAGTGACAACGTGCTCATACAGGGTGTGAAGTTACACAGAACCTCACAAGAACTGGTGCATGAGGTGACTTGCTACAAAGCAGACACAGCTTGAGATCAAATACCAAAATCAATGGGCTTTCTGCTCTTTTACAAGACCCTCTGAGCCACCAGGGTCTTGCTCTCCTCAATACCCCAGGATTTCTCTCCCCTGTGGCTCCACCTGCCTCTTGAAATCACAGCCTCCCAAACTGGGCAGGATCTGGCAGGGATTCCTCCACAACAAATTGTTGAGTGGAACTAAGAAACGATGCAAAGGTCATTCAGTAAAATCACATCATTGCACCAATGCAGAACTATTCACCAGACATGGTAAGCAGACTAACTGCAGGGGAGGGAGGAGGCATGGCCAGAGTTCAGGAGCATCATTGCAAAGAAAACATCAAGAAGTCCAGTAGCCACAGCTCAAACTGGTCATGCTGGCCATCAAGCATTGCACAGGACTGAGGTCCTTTTGCCATGAGTAGCAAAGCTGTTTGCAAAAAATGTGGTCAGCATGTACAGCAGATCTTCTTTGGCTTTCAAAATTAATCTCTCACACTCACTGTGGCTGGGATCAGTAATCTTTATCCTAAGCAGGCATCTTGTAGTTGCAGTAGAAGAATCTGTAAAATTAGTCACTTTTATCTAACCACTGGAAGCAGGCTTTCCCCTTTAAAGGAAATACTATTTGCAGAAAACTTAAGTCTATCTGTCCATTTTTTTCTCTATCTAGACTTGATATGCAGAGTAATAAATCTGTATATCTGCCAACTGCTTTATCACATAGAGTGTGGTTTAACAAAATAACCAATCAGTGCAGGGCAATTATGTGTAACTACCTGTGGTTCAGCAGATTTATATCCTGCCTGCTCACGAGTGAGAAGAATGCAAGAGGGGAGAGCTGTTTAACAGCCAGCTTGTTTTGGCCATCAGCAAGAGTTATTCTGGAATAAAGCAGAGGTGTCTAAAATGGCAGTATGAGAAATTATAATGTTTCCTAAGGAAATGTGCCTTACATGTTCACAGACTTCACAGTATTGAGACAGAACCCTCCCAAGGATAAAACACAAGCTTCTTTCTTTTGTCTTCAGAAGGTAAAAGACATTAGGGAACAGTTAAAAACAACAGCTTTTTGTACATTTTTCCAGGCACTGATAAAACTAATTACCAGTGCTTTTGTGTACAAACAGAAGGCTTCTCCTTCATTCTAGATGAAAAGCTCATCCTGACACCAACTGTTCCTGCAGATGCCTCCAACAAAGAAAAGCTAGGGAGAAAAGTTGAAAATTTATGACTAGCTTGGGATCTGACAGTTTGTTAGAAACCTGCCCCATCACATTTTTGCTCCATTTGACAGAGTGGCAGGTGCCCTTTCATACAAGTCACCAGGGAAGAGTAATGAGCAATCTGAAGAAGTCACTCACCGTCAAAACAGTGAAGAGTTCCTCTACATACACTCTCTCAGTTTCTATAAGTTCATTTATGACATGGCTAGAAGAAAGAAAAAAGAAAAAAAAAAGTAGACAATTTTTATGTCTGTAAAAAAACCCCACAGGCAATCACTGCAGTTCAACAAGCCCAAAACAGTGGGAGGATAACCAACATGGGGATGATAATCAACAACAGAGGGATGATAACCAACATGGGGATGATAATCAACAACACAGGGATGATAACCAACACCATGGGGCTGATAAACCATGTAAAAGCACAAGGGACATGCCACCCAGATCAGGTTGAAGGAACACAGGATGAGGGCAAGGACTGGCCAGCAATAAACATCATTTGGAGTGATGTTAATAGAAGCTTACCCTTTTAGTATGTCTAAGCTGTCATCACTGTCTGAAATAAAATACTGCAAGGAATTCCTTTTTTCCTGATAGTCGTGCATCACTTCGATCTGGAAGAGAAATGGGATGCACTGGGAACAGCCACGGGGAGGTGACTGTGGAGGCAGGAGGAGCCCAGCCCCTGCCTCAGCACAGGAACTCCTTGGGGAGAGGTGAAATGTGCTTCCTTTTATGAAATCCTTTGTGACACAAAACTTTAAAAGGGCACTGTGTATGACAGTCTAATATTCCCAGAAATTACTCTGCTGTATAAATCTGAAAATAGCAGTGACATAATGAATTAGTGAGGAGACCAGAGGCCAGTTTCCACAAGGGAAATAGCTGTGGATAGGGAGCTTTCCTAATAGACATCACTGTTATGTAAAGAATAAGTTCAGGAAAGTTCACACAAAGGAAATCAATATCTGTGACTTAGAAAGACAATCTCAGATAAACCTCAGGTGCTAGACTAATCCAACTAAACCATATGGATATGAAATGTTGGGATTTGTGCTTTTCTTTAAAGAAAAAAGAGCATCTTCAAAATCCAAGTCAAAGTATAATCAATTTTTAGAAGGGTTTCATTTTTTCAGTATATAAAACTCATTCAGATTTCATGAATAATTTTTACCTTGCGAGAACTTGGAGTCTTTCTTGATGTTTTCTTCCCAGGGAGAGAGAGATCAAATGAAAATTTCAAGCTGGAATTAAAATCCATACCTTGGATAGAAAAAAAAAGTGTAATTATGTAATGTACATCTATAGGGAAAAAAAGTAGGATACATTTTAAGAATGATTAATTAGTTAGCTAACAATACAGGCAAACTGACAAAATAAAGAGTATCTGTCTCAAAGAACAAATAGCACTAATACCAAATAGCACCAGTCACAGAGGTGGTTATAAAGGTCATAAAGTGCAAAATAATCAGAAAGAAAAAGTCCATTAGGTGAATGCTGGAATTAAAATCTAACAAAGACTGTGAACCCTGTGCAAATGCAGAAAACAATAAATTCAAATAAACTACCAAAAGGAACATCGCATATTGGGATACTGTTTTAAAGTCCTTTTATGAACACAGGGTGAGATGCTCAGCTGGTATAAACTGTTTTTCCACCTTGGAAGAATTTACTGACCAAAACTAAACAAGATTTGATGGGCAATAGTCACCTAATTTACAAATAGGAAAAAAAAAAAAAGAGGCTAACAAACCAAAAAACAAAACAAAACAAAAAAAAAACAAAAAACAAACCTCCAAAATAACAAAAAAACCTGGACTAACAAACTCTCTTTCCATTAAGGTTAAAAAAAGATACCACAGCACGTAGGAATGCAACAGCAGCTGTGTCTAGATTGAAGGTTTGAACAGTGCTGACACCAAAGAAACACTTTTGTGAAGCAGAAGATGTAGGGAGTAAAATGGATGCAGAAGAACACAAATTGCCATGGAGAGCAAGGGCTCCATCTCCAGCTGGGGATAAAGCTGTTGTGCTACCATCATTCCAACAAGGCCTTAGAGCTCCATGGGCAAACACACCACAGGAAGGACAGAGAGCTGGATGCTGGAGAGCAGATCAGAGGCAGGCATGGAGTGTAAGCCTCATGGCTTACACTCCATGTGTAAGTTCTCATGGACAGGACTCATGGCTTACACTCCAAGTGTAAGTCCTCATGGACAGGAGGACTCAAAAGAAGTGAGGACCTAATAATGGTCCTACTGGGAGGTTCCACTGGGAGGAAGGGAACATGGATTGGAGGTGAGACAGGAGATGGTCACCAGCTGCAGCTTAGTGTTCTGCTGGAAGGGTGACTTTACTCCAGCTCCAGGCTCTGCCACAGCCTGTGAACCACTTCTGCACAGCCCACTATGCTTCACGACTCAGGACCAGTTTACTCTCCCCACCCCCCCAAAAAAAGATGGTTTCAGAATCAGACCCACATTTATTAGACAGGCTTCAAATCCAGAGCGATGATGAAAGAGGAAGTGTCTGTCCTCAGACAGAAAAAGGGGGAGGGGGGGGAACAAAAGAAAGAGAGAAAGAAAAAGAGGACAAAAGCGATGTGCTCAGAGGTGGTTTGGTTTCAGTCCACACCATGAATCCCATCCATCTGAAAGCACTCCCAGCAGAGCCCAGCGTGTGTCTTTGACACTGCACATCACTCCAGCAGGCCTGCAGCAGTTTGATGTTTTGTATCAAACAGAGGCCTTATTAAAAATCTCTCTTGGCATGATCTATCCAAAGAGGAGCCTTTTGTCTTTCTCCGCTTGTCGGCTCCGCTCGTTTCAAGACATTTGATCATCCCTTTCAGGAAGGGGATTAATGGAGGATCCCTGGGCTTTGCAGGCATCTGAGTGCCTTCACTAGGAAAAACGTACAGCCCATAAAGGCACAGAATAAATAGAATGGATTGATGATGGTGTCACCACATCTCACGGAGGTGGACACCCATTTACCCCTACTCCAAGTCAAAAATTCCTGCTTTCCCTACCCCTAGAAAACTGGGGAAGTTCCATCAGGTAAAATGGGCAGTACTCTAGTTCAAAGACCCAGAGCTTTTTCTCTTGATTGAGGAAGGGGTTTCAGAGGGTGGTGGCATCTAGTGAAGGTGGCATCAGCCTGGGAAGAAAAACTATGGGATTTTTTTTGCTGCACTGGCCTGTATCTTGAGTAGCTTCATTCCCCTCCCTGCACCCAGCTTCCTTCCCATCACTCCACCAGCCTGGCTGCTGACATTAGTCACTCCTGGGACTGGAGCCACTTAAACTGTTTGCATGACACCCACAAAAATCCACCCTAACCAATATTCATATTCCAATTTTGTGTTAAAACACAGATATTTATAAAGGCTTTATGCAGTCAGATGGCTGAATTTAATATTCCCACATAACTCAGTGTGTCCCTGGTTTAAAATACATTATACTACTTCGGGAATACTTTTCAGTTCTGATATGTGAAGGGCTGTTGACAATGAGAGTTTTAATGTTATACTGAAAGCTAACACTGTGCCACATCCCATTACTAAAATAAGGGCAGCACATTCAGCAGCCTCAGTTCAACCAGAACTTGTACCTTCATGGGCATTAATTATTTCACAACCCTGATTTAAGGAAGATGTCCTCCAGGAATGAAAGGGAATTAAGCATCCAGCTCATTTCTGTTCATGAGAGTTGAGCTCCTCATTTCTCCAAGCTCCTTTGCAAACATCAGTCAAACTTTATGTCAGATCCAGCTCACGACAGCCACAGAGAACAGGTATGCTAATAAATTAATAAACCTTGCTCTTTTCCCCTGTAGTACTAATTCACCAGTTTTCAGCCCAGTAGGGTGCTAGTAAAGCAGAACTGGAAGTATGTGCTTTTTCTGGATCTTTTTTTCACTGAATAGGAAGAAAATATAAATACCAAACAACCAGCCCTATTCTTCACACAGGTATGGGAAGCTAGATGCAAAAACTGGAAAGAACATAAATCATCTCATATACATCCAGCATCACAGAACAACTCTGTATCAGCCAGCTGGTTTCTCAAAATCATCTTTAGCTTTACACTTCCTGCCTCAAAGCAAGATTATCATCTGAAAATAGCAGAAACTTTCAAAGTTTTACCATGTTTAGGAGAGAACAGTGGTGATTTTGATCTGGGTGGGTTTTCTGGCCGAGGGGCTACCAACTGGACAGGTCGCACGTGTTTGTCCAGCAGCTTCTTGAAGCAGGACTGACGATTCTCAAACATGCTTCGAACATTTTCAAGCTTGACCTGCACTGACTGCACCTGGCACTGTAGAGAGTAAAAAGACTCCTGTGATCAAATAACTACCATGATTCTGCACTTTGACCCAAAACAGAGGAACTGTAAAGCTGACTGGCTTTTTACTTGTGTAACAAGGAACTGCAGGGGTTGCTTACCTTCAGTTCAGGTGTTAAGACTGACTCAAAATCATAGTGTAGGGCTTGGGGATCATAGTTTAAGCAGGCTGAAGAGCTTTCAAGAAACCTTTCTATGTCCTGGAGAGCTTTCTGAGCGCCTTCTTTAGACTGGCACTTATCCATCTGCTGGTTGGCAAGCAGGTAGGCACCTTCATCACAGCACTGCAGAGCCTGGAACCAGCACGGGGCAAACAAAGGGAGGAAGATCATCAGTGGCTCCCCTATTACATCAAGGTTCCCATGAGAAATATGACAATATGATATACCAGATCTGTATTTTCACCATGGAGCAAATTAGCACTCCTAAAGACCTCAGCAGCTATTACATTAGAAAGGTCATCTTTTTTGCTGGAGGGTGGCCACAGTCCTCAACATACCCAGCCATGTTGTGGTCCCACTTGAACCTGGTTAAAATCAGTGGTATAACTGACACAGAAGCACTATTAAGTGCAGAGTTGAACCAAAGATAAGCAGATCTTTATCCAACTCAGAACACTGAAGGGGGCACTACAGAGTTTATGATGAGACAGGCAGCTTTCTTGAGATAAATGCCTGGCTCAGTGCAGACCATTCAACATGTGCAACATTCAACATGCCCTTGTAACAGGTGAATGCCAGCCTGGGGTTCAGTTGGCACTCACACACTGTGGTGTGCACAGGTGAGAACATGCTGCAGTAAGAATGACAGAAGACCTGCAGTGAAGGGAGACTTGTGGAGAGCAGGACTACAGTGTGCTCCTGCAGAGCCCTTGGGCTAGGTCACCAGCACCAAATCAGGACTGCAAGGGACCCAGCACAGGACAGTGCCCTGCAGCTGAGAGGCTGCTGTAAAATCGTCCATCCCACAGATCAGCACAATACTGAAATGGAGCACACAGAGAAAGAAACCAAGTTCCCTCATCCCCTGAAACAGTGAAATGGAACACGGTCAAACTTTGTTGCTTCTCTTTATGGCCTCAAGCATATTACAGTCGTGTGCCTTCTGGCCTAATTAGCATGAATTTCCGTAAATGAATATTTGATGCTGATTAAGATATCAAAGAGTGCTGGAGCCACACGACTCCACTTCCATGCTAGCACACAGCAGCTGAGCCTATCTGCCAATCTGTCACCTTGTTTTACACTCAGCTCTGCTCTTTCTTAATAAAGAACTAACAAAAAAGGGCTGTGGTTTATCTGAAAGCTTTGCCTCTATTGCACTGGGTATAAAAAACTCAAAAGCTAATTAAAACATGGATGCAGCATGAAAGCACAAGCAACAGCAGCAGCTGAACTTCAGTGCTCCCAGTTGCCCTCTGGAGATGCCCAACTCCTTCTGCTGAGTTTTCAGAGCACCAGCAGATACCGGTTTGCTAACTTAACCAGCTAAATGTGGGGCAAAGCATCCTCCAGCCTCTGAAAACACTTTCCTATCCAGAAAGAAGTGGAGAGACTAACCCCATGGAGAAGCTAACTGCTTCTGAGGGCACTGTGTCTCTGAACTCTACCTGCTGAAGGCGGGTATGAAGATCCATGGTCTTCTGCAGTCGCATCTGCTTCCTCTTGATCTCATCAGACAAGAGATCCGAGTGGTGCCGCAACTCGTTGCATTGCTGGCAGATCAAGTTGAGTGCGTAGTGGTGGTTTGCTGCTAGCTGGTGTCCATGCAGTATCACCACCTGAGCCTTCCCTATCAGATCCTTCAGCAAAAGGGAGAGAACAGATTGCACCCTTCCTGAAATAATGCCAAAATAGCTACACAGAACTAGAGGCACTTTCTTGTCTTACCAGGTACACATGGGGATGACTGCCATTAGGAGTGGCCACAGTGGGTGGCTTATGCAGGATAAAATGGCACCCATCATCTGGGAAAAAAAAATCTTTTGCTATCCACAGAGAGGATGAAGAAGAAAACAGTATTTAACCAAACCAGCCATGCTGTGAGTGGCTGCTGGCAGGGTGCTGCTGCTGTCTCCAGGTGTCCAGTTTAAGGACACTATGCTCATGAGCATGAAAGGGAATTTGAGCAGTTAAGTTTTACAGTGAAAACAAACCTTTGCAGCAAAGTTTGTTGCAGACAACACACTACCTTTTCTGCACATCTTGGTCAGAGTAATAGTTGTGGCTTCCTTAGGACTGGCTTTCTGCTGGGACTGCGTCCCTGTTGCATCCTATCTGCCTGCCCTTTTGTTCCTCCTCCCTCTCTCCACAAACATTTCTTCCAAATCACCCAAAAGCCTTAGACCTTTCTCCTAGGACTCTTATTTTCAAAGAAACTTTTGGAGGTTGCGTCCAGGTCTCTCTGGATTTCACCACTGACCATAGCCCACTTGCCAAGCACGTCTCTTTACAGGCATCACATCCTCAGGGGGGCTCCTGTGTATCATTTATCTTCACTTTTTCTTTTTTTTTTCCTCCTACATCTCTTAGTCTCATCCATATGTTATATTTAAATCACTGACATGTCAAGATAGCAACTTTTTTGCCTCTCCATGTGCCTGGTAACAAGTCTCTGCCTATTAGCACTTCTAAAGCACTTAACATATAAATAATTCTTCCAGCTCATTAACTCCCACACCTCCTCCTATGTTCAGACATTTATCTGTTCTGGATTTTCACGGTGGCTCAGCAATTTATTTTAACTATGATAATTAAATACCCAGTTCCTGGCTTTCAGAGTGATCACAGCATTGCTGTGCAGAGCAAAGACATGAAATCAATCCTTTTGTGCAGCTGCTTACCAACGGATTACACGAGAAACAGGTAATTTCATAAAACACCTCCTACCACAAATACCCACTGTGCCTCTTGTGTGCCATTAGAGCTTCTTTCTGTGAAAGATTATCTCACCTGAGCCATACCATCAAAATGACCCAAGTCCTTGAGCCTCTGTTTTACTTGGGGGACACTGTCTCCCGTGTCGGGCAGCTCCGCCTGCTGACCCATTAAAAATTCAATGGCTTTCTTGACCTAGACACAAAGAAGAAGACTGCTGCAAAAAGGATACAAAGCACAGGCAGAAAATCATTCTCAGACCAAAATTAATCACACTTTAGCTAAGACTACTACATCCAATAATAAAACTAGTGCCCAAGAACTAATTTCTGAATTGAAAGATGCTTCTATCAGCAAAATCTATGTGACTGCAGGGCAGTGATATCTAAATTAGCTCTGAATGAGGAAGCACAGTGGTGTCCCCCAGCTAGCTAGCCCTGCCAGAGCCAAGGAACAGCAGCATAAATTAAACACTCTCAAAATAAAAAGCACAAAAACTTCTCTCCCCTCCTTTTCATCTCCAAATCTTCTGCCAACAGAAGTGCACCTGAGCATACCTCTTGAAAACTTTGCTCAAATTTCCACAGTTGTAAATATTGCTCCATTTTTAACTGATGTTTTTCCCAGAAGCCATCAAAAGCAGTCTCCATCTCACGCAGCTGAGCAAGTAACCTTGAGAGTGGAAAAGGATAGGATCAGAACATTTGGCAAACAGAGGCCAAGGGGAGATACCAAGCCCTAGATATCATACATTCAGGTCTTCTGGACCTAAGGTCCCATGAGAAGTCAACAGATATGTAGATAGGATTTGTGAAGATCTCAGGGAAAATTTGAATTAAATCTTCACTGCAGCTGACAGAGTCTGTGTGAAGCAGTTGTTGCTATCTCCATTTATCTGAATAACACCTGGGAGCCTGGCATGAGAACCCTGCATCTGCTCCACAGCTTCATCGTATCAGTGGGGGAAAAAAAACCAGAGCATGATAAAACTGCTTGACAGGAGTCACCCAGTGATATGATAGGTCTGGAAAAAAACCTCTGGTTTACCTGTTTGATAGGTGACCTGAACAACAGCTCTACACTTAATTGTGTTTCCACTCAAAAATCAGGCAAATCAGGAGCACAGTGCACTCACCGATTCACAGTCTCCCAGTCCCCAGGCCTCTCGTGGTGCTGGTCTTGGCTGCATTCCCTGGAGTCAGGTTCCTCAAAGCTGCTCAAGAGCAAGTTTCCCTCTTTTGTGACTGCTGTAATATCTTCCTGTGTAACACAAAACATTACTGATTCAGACTATAAGGATTATTTTGTGTTTCTCATGCCTTAGTTGTCCTGTATGGAATGAAGCATGAGTATCCATCAGAACAAAGGGCTCCCAGCAGATGTTTTAGCCCCCTTAATGCAGGGTCAGCCCCTGGAGGTGCAGGAGGCTGAATCATGGACTGGGGTCACCAGGCTGGGTAGAATCTGGCCTGCATGAGAAGGTCAGGCAGGAGGACAGCACCACCACAGGTCCCTCTTGGAAAGCAGGTGGATTTGTATTACACACCTAACTACAAGTTCATGTAATCAAGCAAGTATTTCTGCAGCTTGAAGGCTGTGCTTCTCCATCAAGGGCACTACAAGAGGCTGTAGGCATCTCACAGTGGGGCAAAACTGGGACTGAGACCATGTGGCACCAATTACTCACCAATTAGTCTTCATATACTGAGGCAGGTCAGTGCTTTCATTGTAACCTCCACTTAGGTAAAAATTGAAACCCTTGGGCTGTTCATCATTTGAGGTGCTTTGTGCTGGGCTGGGCTCACCCCCAAAAGCAAACAGGTGCCTTTAGTCAATCACTTTCAAAAAAAAAAAAAAAAAAAAAAAGAGACCAAACACAGAGATGAGAGGGAACCTGATGAACTGAGCTGGAAAAAGCCCTGAGGGAGAGACCTGCTCATGGCTTCACTGGAGAGCCAAGTCCTGGAGAAGTAAGACCCTATCCTAGAAGACAGTCAGATTAAGGAGAAGACTTAGGGAGAAGATTCAGAAAATACAGGTTTGCTTAAACATCTGCCTGCCCCAGACAGCTCACAACCACCTAAACATAACAGCATCTGCAGGGCAGCATCCCAGGAGCAGGACATGGCCACAGGAGCTTCTCCTCTCCCACACACAAAACACCTGCTTTACCTATCACTGAAACATCACAGGAGATGATCACAAGGCAAAACCCCTTCTCCTTTTGATACTCAGGCAACTCAGAAGGGCAGAGGAATTCCACAGCATGCTTTAGACTGCAGGTGGCTGGTATTTCATCCTCTTACATCTTGCTCTCCAGAGCCCTCTGTCCCCTGTTGGATTCAAAGCTTTTCATTCTATGTATAACAAAGTAGCCAGACTGCCAAACAGGTGTTAACTTGACTTTTCCCCACTCAGTATATCACAGAGGTTAATTTCTTAGTTACTTTGTTTAATTAATTTCTGTCATTTTTTTCCATTGTGTTTGCAACCAGCTTCTGTTCAGTATCAGTTACATAAATTATCCTGATGGACTCATTATTTGAATTCAGGAATCAGCTGTACCACTCTTGCAGTTTTCACAAGAGAGACAAGGATCCCATGTCTTGCTGTCACCACAATCTGTGCACAGTTTCTCAGCTGCTTTCATCTTTCACTATCTTAGAAGGAACAAAAGAAAAAAGCCAACGGACTTCATTTCAGTCAAAATCCAAGAAGTGGTTTTGATATTTTAAATTGATGGACGAGGCATTAAAAGCAACAGATGCCTTGTACTGAGTGATCCTGTGCTTTATATGCAAATGAAAACATGGTGTGTTTTATTTCTCCACAGAGCAAAGTGTGTATTACTGACTAAATTACAGACAGGACTACATAGTGTAGCTGGTGTTTGACCCCTAAACTTTGGCTATAGAATCCTATAATTGCTTAGGGTGGAGCCCAACTGTTAACCCAGCACTGCCAACTCCACCACAAAACCATGTCCCTAAGTGTCACATCTACACATCTTTTAAATACCTTCAGGGATCAGAACTCAATCACTGCCCTGGGCAGCCTCTTGCAGTGCTTGACAGCCCTTTAAGTGAAGAAATTTTTCCTAATATTCAATCTAAAGCTCCTCTGGTGCAACTTGAGGTCATTTCCTCTCATTCTATCCCTTGTTACTTGGGAGAAGAGACCAACCCCCACCTCATTACTACCTCCTTCCATGTACTACCTCTCCATGCAGAGAGAGAGGTCTTCCCTGAGCTTCCTTTTCTCTAGGCTGAACAGCCCAGTTCCCTCAGCCACTCCTAACACACATGCTCTAGACCCTTCACCAGCTTTGTGGCCCTTCAGCACCTCAATGTCTGGCTTGTAGTGAGGGGCCCAAAACTGAACACAGGGTTCAAGATGCAGCCTCCCCAGTGTCAAGTACAGAGGGATAATCACTCCCCTCTTCCTGTTGGCCACACTATTTCTGATACAAGCCAGGATGCTGGTGACCTTCTTGGCCACCTGGGCACACAGCTGGCTCATATTCAGCTAGTTGTTGACCAACACCAACAGGTCCTTTTCTACTGGGCAGCTTTCCAGTCACCCTTCCCCAAGCCTGCAGCATTGCCTGGGATTATTCTGACCCAAGACCTAAGCATGAATTTTAAGTCAGTAGGTCATATTAAATGTATGTACCTGCTGTTTTATACTACAGCTCTCTTCATTTTCAAAGAAATAAAGGACTATTAGTGTCTCTAATATATACTATAATTTCTATACATTCTATACACCTTTATGCCTACCCACAGTGCCCTTTGGATGTCATTTTGAATGTTTCTTAGAGGCAGCCCTCTGGGAACTCGCTGTCACGTGAATGACAAAGGATTATAAATGAAAATAGATGCATTTCTTCAACTTATGTAAACGAATCCTGTCACAGAGCAAAGGAGCTCATTCTTCAGCTGCACAGCATGGCATTGACATGGGGATGGTTTCTGAAGCGAGGGTTTGCTCTCCTCAGAAAGATGCAGGAGCAGCAAAGAGTTTGAAATGGCAGCAGCTGGCTGCACTAAAGCTTCCACTAACTTCTGTAAGAATATTAATCACCATCACAAATAGCTGAAAAATAATCTTAAAATATTAAAGACACATTATTGTTTAGGATGACATGTGGAGGCTCACATGAAGACAGGGATGATATGAATGCTCTGTACAAAATCTTCACCTTGGATGCTCTCTAGCACCGTTCTCTGAAGAGCCCCAGATGGAAAGAACCTGGGGATAAAAAATTCCTCCAGACATGCTTATGATCTTTGCCTGCAGCTTCCTCCAGCCATGGGGCTGAAGTGGAAGGAATCACGGGGGGGGTACGAACACCCAGGTGATGAAGCCTCCCACCCACCCTCCTGCCAGCAAAACGAGCAAAGCCCACAGGAAAAGCACACTCAACACCAACTTCTGCAGCCAGCAAGGAGGCAGCAGCTGAGACAGTCTGCTGGATGCTGGCTGGGTAATTTCCCTGAGTGGATGGGAAATGTTAAGGGTAACATACAGAAATAGTCCCGCTGTGCTTTGTCTGTCAGCACGCACACACGAATGGGAGGAAAGGAGGAGTGGGCACCAAACAAACAAGACAGGCAAACCCCAGAAATCACGTCTTGCTGTGCCAAGAGGGGCTGGCAACACGTGGCAGAGGTGCTGAGGGGACAGACCTTGAGCTGGTAGTACTTCTCCGTGCGCAGCGCCAGGATGCGCTCGATGGAATAGATGTCGTCCGGCAGCTCGGTCTCGGCCAGCTCCGTGCCAAAGGACTGCAACATCTGAGCAATTTCCTTCACTGTTAGTGCAAAGCTCTCTATCGCCTGGGGGGAGATGATAACTGCCATCAGCTTGGGATTCAGGGTATTCCTACAGCCCACTGAGGTAGCTCAGATCATAGAATCGTAGAAATGTCTGGGTTAAAAGGGACCTCTAGAGCTCATCTGGTCCAACCCCTCTGCTAAGAGCAGGGACATCTGCAACTAGAGCAGGTTGCTCAGAGCCTCCTCAAACCCCACCTGGAATGTCTCCAGGGATGGGACCTCAACCACCACCCTGGGCAACCTGTTCCAGTGTCCACCACTCTGGTGGTAAAGAACTTCTTCCTCATTTCTAATCTAAATCCACTCCTTTCTAATTTAAAACCATTGCCCCTTGTCCTTTCACTACAGCATGTATTTTCCATGGAAATTTCAGGAAACGTTTTATGAGCACACTGAGGGAATTTTGAGAGAAATTTTTCATATGGACACTTATCTACCATATGCACTTATAGCCTAGAAACTATCCTTTTCTTAGAATAACACATTTTGTCATTCATTTTGTCATTTTTTCTCTCCAAGTGTGAAAGCTATGCCATTATCACTTTAACACATCATGCAAAAGAACAAAACTGAGAGCCAAAAATGTAAAAAATTTGTGAATTTGGCAGTGCATCGGTGTGAACTGGCACAAAGTTAATGGCACAAGCAATAGCTTGAGTTATTCCAGCTACACTGTCTTGGACTTTTGTCTTTATGCTGAGCTCCACACCTGCTGGTGTGCAGGATGTTGCAGGACAAGGGGCACTAGGATGTCTGGTACATCTTTCATTAGTGGTTTGATATGTTGGGAAGGTAACTGGGAATTCAACTTACCAATAATCTGGGAGATAAAGTCCCAGTGAAAACTAAGAGTATACAGGAAGCATAAAAACACATGGCAAGGCACAGTTCAGGGTATTAAATGCCTGATTCCTGGCACTATTAAAGGAAAATTCTTGCAAAGGAAAGAAAAAAAAAGAAATTTTCTGATTTCTGTGCCTTCGGTCAGTACACAGAGAGCTGCCTCATCACCCTGGCACCCAAACACATTTGTAATATTAATCACGTGAAGAAACCATTATTAATAAAAGTTAAAAAAAAAAAAAAAGCCTGTTTTGTATCTACCATTATGGGAGTTTTAATAAGGATGACAGATCTTTGGGGAGCAGTTTCAAAAGAAGCCTGAGGGAGTTAATCATCCAGTTCCTTTACAAACCCATCACGTGCTTAATGCCACCCAACTCCTTTGCAAATCTGATCTGAGGAAATGTAGATGGCTTCAGGGGTTACTTTCAGCTACCCATTGTCCACTGCCTTCCAGAAAACCTTCTTGAGTCCATCCCAGCCACCCCAGAGCCCAGTGCTCAGCCTTGGTACGTACAGTCCTGAAGATGACCCACTCGCTGTGGCAGTACTCCAGGGTGCCTCCAAACTCTGGGGTTAGCTGCTGCTCATCAATGTATGTCAGCAGGTCACTCACTGAGCTCAGCATCACAACCTACAAACAAAGCAACACTGTCAGTGGGTTGGTCAGCACTTCTGCCCAAGTCCTATGCAGGCCAAGTCTACAAATCTTTTACCTAGCTAAAAATTGGGTTTGCTCTAAATATTGCTCTACAGCGTGGCTTTCTTTTTATGCTCATGGCTTAACGTGGCTTTGTTTGATGTATTTAACCAGCTTTATAAGCCAACCCTGAAGTCCCTTCCTTAAAAGCAAAGCACAGTGAGGTGCTTCAGAACAGAGCTGAAAGCAAAAGTAATGCAGGTTTTGGCAAGGGATGACCAGTAATCTGGAAATAACATACATGTTTTGGTAAGTGATGAAGCACTGGCCAATTTCACATAAGTATATACTCATGAGTTTCCGTGTGTCTAGATCTGTCCTGGCATAAGTAATGAATTTTGTTGCAAATAACAACCATTTCAGAGGGAAAAATGCAAAGTTTCTGAAAATCACATTATTTTCTAAAGGAAAACATTGGTCTGGTTGTGCATCTAGAACTGCACCTACCTTAGATTCTGTAAGTGTACTTTTTTTCTCTTAAATATTCTTATTAAATCCTAAAATCAAGGTAGCTTTAGAAGTCTTGGAAACTTTGACTTGAGAATATGGAACCATTTCAGTTACTCCTAAGGAAATAGAAACCAACATGATGCTGGTACAGAGTTTCAGGTACAGAATACTGAGGTGAAAATGGCAATTAGGCGTGAAATTCCTAACAAAAGCTTCACTAGATGTGCCTTTTGGCCTTTCAGACATGAAACAAATTCCTGAGCATGGTTTATCCTCCACAGCCTATATGGAGGATGAGGACAGGCTGCAAAACCCTTCCTTCATTACCATGGATATGCTGTGGGCAGCAAACCATGGACGAGGGAGCTGAAAACACCACGGGAGAGATTTGGTGGGGAGAGATTTGCTGGAAATAGGGCATTTCTGGCAGAGACACTCAGGTTACTCTTCACAAAGGTGCCTGCAGAGTAGGACACTGTCACCCCTGACTCAAGGTGTGTGAGCAGCCTCTGCTGCTGCCCAGACTCACCACCTCTGCACTCTCGTACCGGTAACTTGAGGAGAAAATCCTCCTGACTGAAGCGAAATCCAATGTCAGTGAAGGTGCGCTGGAAAAACCCCGTGGGACGGAGAACCATCACTAGGTGCAGGTTCCCTGGGAAAGATGCCTGCAAGGAAACAGAAACCACATTCAACCTGGGCACTTGGCAGGTCCAACAACAGCTTTCAAATGCCTTGAAAAGAGGGGGAAATTGTTCACATCTTTGTTTTTTTTGTTGGTTTATTATTATTATTTATTTTCTTTTTATTGCTCCCAATTGCCTTATTTTCAAAACAGGAGGAAGACACTGACAGAGGTTTAGAGATATGGGATGTAACTACAGGAGGGTTGTCCAGTCCCACATCCTTTTGGAGCAGGCAGGAGTTCAGCCATGCACCGTGGAGGGACACTTTTTATGAATCCTAATACTATTTATTGTGTTCAGCATTATAACCTGGGGAGTGAAACTGCAATTCAGCAGGGACCAGAGAGCTGGAACACTGAGAGGAATGACAGACAGACTGAGGAAGCAAAACTTACTGCCAACCTCTCTAATCACCCTGTAACTGCATCAAGCACACTCTTCTTGTCCCTGGTAATTACCAAGCAACATTTAATTTGTGGTGAGAATTTGGAACTTCCTGTCTGTGCTGCTGGAGCCTTTTTCTTGAGCATATGGTTGGCAGGTGTGTTTTTAAATAGAGCTGTGAAAAGGGTGCTTGAGAATGAAACAGAATCTTTAAGAAGGTAGGAGTCCTATCATTAAATTATGGATAAGCACATGATGCAAAGACTTGAGTTAATTAAGACACACGATTTACTCTGAGATGCTGCCAGGCCAGGTTACATTTCTCCATATATTCCTCCTTATATTATCCTCCTCCATGAAACATGATAATAGTATCTATACCAAGGGTGCAAGGAATTAATGTGTTTAGGTATTTTGCACTGCAGGGCATTTCAGCTGTGCCTTCAAAACAAAGACCACTGCTGTAAACATGCATTAGTGTTGTTCAAGAAAGCCATGATTTGCAACTGAGGTCCATCCATGAATTGCATTGGAACTCATTTGCTGTGTTTTCTTGAGTAGGAATGGTATGGTTCTGGCTTCCATTGCTCACAGTTCTGTTTAGAAACAGGAACTTTCACGAACAAATAAGCCACATAAATTTAATATATTGATTTGCTGTTATTTTAAGTAGGAGCTGAAAAAAAAAAAATATATAGTGAATGAAATGCCAAATTCATACCCTTTGGGAGTCAAAAAGAATGGTGCCAGGGACAAAGAGCTGGCATTTGAAACAAGAGCAACCCATGAAACAGGAGAGATGTCAGTGCTGTCTCCAGGCCCTGGGTGCTGAACCTCTGTTCCACAGCACCTGGGTAGCACAGACCTCTCTGAAACAGCTGCCCCAGGAGTGCAGCAA
>VYZU01046366.1:0-24413 GCA_013401355.1 Ceyx cyanopectus
CAATGCTCATCATTTTCTGAGGCAGATCTCCAAGATAAGTGTTGTCCCAGCTTTTGTTCTGCATGCATTGTTGCACTGCAGTTCTCCCTCTGTTGCTTTTTGTAAAGGTGCTTCAATTTGTAGGCTTTGGACTGGCAGCAGGTAGAACTGGTTGAATTGTTTGTTTGAAATACTAATTGCTTGGAATTTCGACCATGAAAATGGCTGGTGAGCAACTCACAAATCAGATCTTGTTTTCTTTGGGGCTGCCAGAAAAGCTGTTGGTTTTTAGAGGTTTTTTTTTTTGCTTGCTGACAGTTCTTTGTAAACAGTTTGCTTTGACTTTCTCCATTATTGACATTGGCAGCATCACAGCCAGGTCATCTGACTTCGGTAGTGTCCCTTTGCTGCCTGGCTGACTGAAAAATCTGATGGGAAAAAAATAGCAAATAATGCATTTTCTGATGTGGTTTTTTTGTTGTTAGTTTGTTGTGTTTTTTTTGTCTAAAAGACATGCTAGAACTCTTTTAAGGATTCACATATAGGTTTGCAAACAGTCATTATTTTTCTAAAACCTAGGGGAAAGAAAATTATTTGATCTTGTGAATCAAACTTTGCATTCTCTTAAAGATTCAAGGAGTGGTTTACTTTGTCTTTGCCCAAGCAGATTGGTCAGTGGGCTGATGCTTATAGAACCCTGCTGCTGTATGCAGCACATGTTGCAGGCAACTCTTCCCTGGATAGAGGACAGAGTGAAAGGGATTATTCATCATGCCAGCACTGGGAACGAGAGGAGACTTAGGGGTACTTAGTTTAAACTCACAGAAATGCTCTGCAGAACAGGACCATCTGCTTCACAGCTGTATTCCCTGGCAGCTGCTGCAGTTTGCTGGACAGCTAGAACAGCTCCCTGATTGCCATGGGGAAGGTGTGGAGAGATGAGGGGAGAGAGGGAGATGGATAGAGAAGGAGGGGTGACAGCTGCTCACTGTTGCAAACATGTCTATTAACATCCCAGCCTTGATGCCATTAGAGGTGAGTCTGACACGGCTGATAACTCCCGGTGCTGCCAATCCCTGCTGTGCAGCCTGATCTCTAACAAGATGTAAATGTGAACAAGCATCAATGTGCATAAAAAGCTTCATGGAGGACAGGAGGACTTCAAGAGGTCACAAGTGTGTTTTGTTTGAATCTGTTGGTCACAGAAGTTGTCCCAGACACGCAAGATAATACCCATGTCTGCCCCTAGGCCTTGGACTGGGCTGCCTGCTAGTATCTATTAGGCAGTTGTATTGCAGAGCAGGAAGACAGCATCAGGGCCTTAGTGTTTGTACAGGCTTGTCTCTGAGCAGCGGTAGACAGCTGTGGACAGCTACTGAAGAGTCCCTCCTCCTGTCTACAGTAAAAGCAGCAAGCCTGAGTCATCAGCCACCTCTTCCCAGTCTCTGTCCCCACCAGAACAGCCTGGGCTCTCTTCTCAGGACCAGTACAATTCAGTTTGTCCTACACTTATGTTTTATAATGCTCCATATGAATATATAGCTCTATTATAATATTGCTATTTATTATTTGCACTGTGGTAAACCTTAAAAGCTATGGCAAGCCTTCCATTGTGTGAAATGCTATATAAAGTCAGAAGGAGAGAGGAAAGACAGTCCTTAGCTGTAAAGCTTTTATATTACTGAGTACCAACAGCACAGATCACTGAATACCCCTTGATCACTGAAGTCTCTTGTGACCTAGGAGATTAAGTTAGCAATGTTTTTTGCATCTTCATGTTAGTCACCTCCTGGCACCCCAAAAGCAATGATCAGTTCCCCCACAAGGCTTTTATTCACACCCAAGGTTACTCACGGTGAGTTTCTCAAGCCATGTGCAAACCTTGGACTCAGAGCACTGAGTCAAGGGAGTGACTCAGGAGGCTCTGGATGGTTCAGTAGCTGCCTGGCTCTGTTGTATAAAACCAAGGCAGAGAAGGAGCTGCAGTTGCTGTGCAGAAATAGGTGTGGTTTCTTCTTCCCTGTATAATCCATCTTTGTGTTGGCCTGCACTATTCCAATCAGTTTCTTGGCCCATGGTTCACTAGCCATGTAATATATGTGTCAGTGAAGACAGGATTATCAGACCAGTGTACCTTATTCTGTGCTCCATGGCTCCCTTTGCAATTGAAGATAAAAAGTTATCATCACTTGGCTGTTTCTAAACCATGAACACACCTTATGCTGATAGAGGATGGCTGTGACAAAAACAGCTGGTCAGGGTTGAGATTCTTTATCTTTGGGCTCCCCTTGCAGAGTGAGAAGTGATCCAGATATGCTGTAGCACAGCCTCCTTCCAGGTGCAGTGAATGTGCACTGAGAGTTCTGCTTCATCTTCTCAACTCTTTCAGTGCCAGCATCAGCTGCTGTAAATGCTCAAAGCATCTTTCAACAGAGAAAATGGTGCTGTCTTCAACTAAGATTTGATCTCTGCAGCTGCCAGGTTGAGGTGTTGATTGAAAGGTCAAAGTCTGTGGAGTTTCTTCTTGTACTCACGTGGGAACAGGGAAAGAAGCAAACTCTGCATCTGGTGGAATATTCCCAGATACACCCAGCAGCAGTGTAATTCCACCTCTACAGATTTCACCTTCTACAAAGGAAATTGAACAGGACAGATTGAGGAATGGGAGGATGGGGATTTTTACCTCCCAAGAGGAGCTCGAGCTACCTCCCCTGCTCTAACCACCAGTCCACACACAACCACTATTACTGCAGAAGTGGCAGCTGATGACCTGAAGCTAGATCTGCTGCAGTTCATTGCACTGTGCCAGCTGAACACCTGACTTTCAGGGGCTCTGAATACCTGAGGTGATCTCTGACTTCAGGAAAAAAGTGGAACAGCTCAGGACCTCTCTAAATTATGTCCTTGATGTTGACATGTGCATATTAGGAACCTGAGTGAACTAATGAGTGTGTTTCATGAGGCAACATCCTCAATTTCATCTTCTCCTGAATTTCCTCTTTTAAATGCAAAGTTCAGTGGTACTCAAGATGTGATTTATTTTCAGTTTCATTTTAAGGCACCTCTATGCCATACCCTCTCCCCCTTCTCTTTCCAGTATGAAATGACTCATTAAAAGATGCTCCACTAACACTTTCCTCTCAAGAAACAGTGAATCAGTGAATCTTTGTCACTGATGACAATGCAAGGATGCAAATACTGTAAATTTCTTATTTATCAAAGTTGTGATGGCTACCCTTTTTTGTACATACATAAAGAAAACTGGTAGACAAAGATAAAGGAGGGAGAAAATGCCTCCAGTCACTAGGACATAATCTGAAAAGGCGAGGTCCTGTCTTTTGCTCCAGTGAAGGCTGTGCGTCATTCCAGTGAGACTCCTTGATACTGGTGGATATTGCAGAGCTAGAATAGCCCAATGCATTTGGGGGCCATAGTGGAAGAGAAAGTCAAGAGCTACACAGATTTGCTTCGACCCACCATGTCTGCTTTTCTGCTCCAGTTTCTGTTCAGTGAGAAGTCTGTAGGTGATATATAAGGAATAATTTTTTTTCCATACTCAGTTTGGTGTATTTTATAGATTAAAGGTGATGCCTTCTGAATAAAGCATAAATATCTATGGGGTTGTTGGCAAGGCAGTTCAGACCACTGATGACCAATTTTCAGCCAGTTTGTACTAGCTTAGAGTTTAGCCCCTTGTATTGCAAGCAGCAAAATATGCTTAGCTTGCAGACAGCTTTGCAGAAACATCAGCAGGTGCTGTGTAACTTTCTGTGAGAAAACGTCAAAACATATCTCAGATCATGTATCAGAAAGTAATACTGTAACAGTTCGTTTTCTGTGATGTAAACCTTTACACTATTGTCTGTCTGGGATTTAAATAGTTAATCTACCCGAACAAATAGGCAGGAACACTTTTTCTGTGAGTAAAGTTTGATTCCTGAAGGCAGATCTTTTTTCCAGTAGTGTCAGATAATTGGAAGGGTAGGGTGAGGCAGGAAACCACGACACACCTTTGTTGAGACTTGTTTAAAAGCACGGCAATAGAAGAGCAGAAGAAGGGCAAGAATAAAACAGATTAAATGAAGAAGAGGTGAACATTTTTGGATGATCACTCAGATTCCACACACCTTTGGAAGGACATGATATAAAGTGTAGGTGGCAAATTTTGGTAGAAAGGAAACAGTTGAAGAGGAAACAGATTTTAATTTCAGTAACCAAAGCACTCCAGGTAAGTTACATTACCTAAAAAAAAAAAAAAGAAAAAAAAAAAAGTATCCTTTCCTTTCTCTCTTCCAGATTTCTTCTAGAGCAAGGCTATATTCTCAGATAAAATAGAGAGGTGTTACAATTTTCTGTGAGGAATACAATGTAAAAATAAGACTGAGTAAGAGCTGGGTGGTTTTGGTTTGTGCTTATCAGTGAATACAGCTCTTTTAAAGTGAGCATCAAGTGAAAGGGGTATACCTGCTAGGAGATAAGAAGCATGAAGCCAGGCTTGGGGTACATTTTGAATGCATTTTGTGAAACTGCCGTGCAAATAGATAAAGTTTAGCTGAATGTTCTCTGTTCCATAAGGGTACCAGCAGGGTGAAATGCAGATCATCTGGTGACTGCTTTTAAAAGTGAGCAGATTTGAAATGTGCTGGAAGAAAAATGATTGAAAATTGAAGCTTAAAATGGTGGTTGCAGGGTGTAATATTAAGGAATTGATCTCTTGTCCTCAGAATGCTGGAACTGGCTCTGAGATAAAGTTTGTGTTGCTATGGTCAAACTTTTATTTATCTCAGACAAGTGGGTTTATTTATGAGCAGTGACTCATTGATTATGGACTTTGGGCCACATCTTTGTCATAGAAGATTAGGAGACACTGAAAGGTGTTTTTGAAGCTTTGTCAAAGTAAGTCAGAAAACTTTGATTTGAGAATCCATTTGAATTCTTTCTGCAGCAAGTCTAGCAATTTGAACATAGTGACATAAGGTAGAAGATCTGCCTCCTTTTCCTGCCTTTGGATTGACTTTTAAAGTGGCTTCAGGGAAGTTGCTTGTCCTTCTGTGATTAGTTTCTTCATCAGTGGTGACAGCAGCACTTTCCTGTTCTGCAAACATTTTTAAAATAATATCAGATCGTTTGTCTCCCTTTCTGTGCCAGAGCCAGGAAGCTTATGCAGGTCAGAATAGCTTTGCTTTTGCCTGTTTCTCTTTGGGTGGCACAGTTAAGTGGGAGTGGTGGGGACTTATTTTTGAAAGGAAGGCACTGGAAATGCAGTGAAGTCTGGGCAGTGCTCCTGCTTGTGCTCTGGGACATGAGCATATATTGGTATCAAAAGAAGCCAGGACAGGTTGTGGACAGAGCAGAATTTAGTTCATACAGCATGTCTGAACTCTGGTTTGGCATCTAACTTGCTTCCCTGGTGTCTACAAAGTGAGCAGATCTGGGAGAATGATGTGGTTGGCTTGAATCTGACTATGATGGTTTGGGTAGAACAGCTGGAGAGGAACAGCTTTTTAAAGCAGAATGAGATGGTCAGATTCCTAAACTGTGGTGTAAAAGAGAGATAATGGCAGATTTTTTAACCAGTTCTGTTAGTCCCAGGACAGTGGCACCTGAAAGGCTTAATTAAGAGGAATGGGCACCATAAGAGACATTTGTTATGATGGGAGACGTGGCATTTGCTTTTACCATAGTGGGTGATATGGTTTGGAAGCATCTACTGAGTCTCAGAATATTCATGATCAAAGGGTTCCAGTGACATTACATATTTTTTATCTCAGCACCTGCTGGTGCCTCTTTCTCTTAATGGAGTGTCTCACCACAGGAGCCTTATTAGTGGAAGGAGGAGAGACCTGAAAGGATGTGCTGTGAGGGTACCAGCATTCTGACATGCCTCCATAATGTCCTCGAATGTGCGTAAAAGCATCTGAAACGTGCCTGTTGGCATTTTCCATTACAATGTCTTTTTGGCTATTCCACTCCCCTTTGAAAAATTTCAATAATAAGCATTATTGCCATTGCCTACAATACCTAAACTCTAAAATAATAAGAGGGGTTTGAATGTTCCATCTCAGACTGTCTTAGTGTCCTTAACAGTGTGCTGCACAGCAGTTAGGTGAAGCAGGGAGGTGCAGGAGACACCCTGCACTGTCAGGCTTATGGAGAAGGCACAGATGTAAGCATGCCTTGCACAGGCATGTAACAGCTGGGCAGCTGTCACTATCCTGCTTTTCAGTGCTGTGCTCAGAGGAAGCAGTGTGCCCAAGCATGGCAGTGCTAGACCTCTCCTGATTCCTAGTGCCATCAAGGTCTGCAAGCTGCCTTTTTGCCTGGGTGCCACTGTGCATCACAACCCCCGAGCTGATGTTCAAGTTGCCATAGGGTTGCTGTCTTATGCTGCCTGCATTTTGAGTGAACCTTCACAGGTTCCTGCTTGTTGCTCAGAGATGATTGCAGGTGGCTTTTCTGATTCAAGAGTGCTATTGCTTTGTCACAGACGTAGCCCACAGCAATAGCTTTGTGAATCCAGATAGGAGCTGGTGAAATGAGTCAGTCCTGGCAGATAATGTGCTCAGACAGCCTGCTGGAGCCTGGGCTGCCTTTAGCATCCATGTGACAAACACACATGCAGCATAGAAAATATACCATGTGTTAGGGCTGGACTGTGGCATGTGTAGCTCCAAAGATGTGGTTTAACAGCTTGGGTTTAAGTTTGTTTTATTTTTAATTTGTTTTTTTCATTGGTATCAGAGGAAGATATTCCCCTTTCTCAAGGAAAGGAAGAGATGCAGAAGATGCATCCACTCCATGGTTGTACTGACCTCTTCCAATATCCATAATCATCACTGCTTCCTAATAACAGAAAGATCGTGAAGTTCTGGGGCTAAAAAGCAGAAGGAAATCAGCTTCCAAGTACAAAGTTGTGTTCCCTGACAAAAACACTGGCAAAGCCAACAGCGTTCTAGATAACATCTTCCAGTATGCGTTTTTTACGGAAGTTTGAAAGATGCTGCCACTGTAAGGAAGAGTAGCAGAGATGCTGCTTCTCTGTGGAGTGAATGACCAGGAACCATCCCATTGCAGGCAACTGTCCTCCTTGATGGAGGAGGAGCTATCCTAATGCATATAGCTCCAGTCTTGCTTATGCCTTGGAACCAGTGTCCTGGATAATCCCTTGAAATCCTCAGTGTTAGCAAGCACTATATATAAGGCTGTCACCAAGCTTGTGTACAGACTTGGATGTGGTCTCAGAAGCCTCATTTACAGGGCTGTTTAGCCAAGCTCATGGCCTTAGGTGCAGAGAGCGAGGCTCATAGGCACTGTGTGTATTCTCTGCAAAGTTCAGCTGTCCTTGATAGGAGGCTAAAGTGACTTTAATGACAGTGTGTCTCCTACACTCCAACTGTTCCTGTCCAGCTCTGGGAATAGCGGGTGCTGCTCAAAGACAAAACTGACTGAGCTTCAGGTGTTCTAGCAGATTCTCTGTTACATCCCGCCTTGTGCCATTATTCTTTCAGACAGAAGTGTTTACTAGTTGATGCTCCTTTTCCACAATCATAGTGTTTCTTTGTGGTGTTCCTACCTTGGAAGACAGTCATACCTCTCTGCAAGTCATTGTAATTTTGACTAGAGAGGAATCCAAGACATGAGAAAGACAGAGCATTCACAGCAGTGATTCTAATAACCATGTAGACTGACCTGGTCTGGCGTTAAATTAGATCATATTCCAAAGCCCTAGGCAGGGCCTCCAAGCCATGTCTGTTCTGACAGTAAAGCAAGATAAAGCACTTCCTACCTTAAGTTGCATGTTGCTGAAAATAGCTAGATTAAAGGTGCATTTTCTCTGATTCACTAAAGTCAGTGCCATTGCTTTAGCATCAGTGTATCCTAAGAATGCCCAGTAGTAATGTAAAAAGTGCAACCGTATCTCTGCTGAAGTTTTTCCATCTGTACTGGCATGGTGCAGGTAGCTTAGTCCTGCAACTGCCTGTGTGTCTAATGCTGTACTGTCCTGCCCAGAGCAGAGGTGTGGTAGTGGTGTTTGGATCCTGTGGTTTTAATCAAGTCTTTATAGGGGCACAGATGGGGACCATGGTGCAGTGACACAAAGTCTGGATATAAATCCAGGTCTAAACTTCTCCATCACTGAGTGGATTTGCTTCAGTTGCCTCTATCTCGCCTGCTGGCTTTACATCCCTCTGTTTGTTTCAGCTCTGCTGCACTCTATGCCATCCAGTTTTGTAGGCAAGTGGTGCTGGCTCTGCAGGGGCTCTATAAACTCCCTGGCACAGATGTATTCCAGGCAGTCTAGTCCTCAGCTGAAGGGAAAAAAGTGGTGGGACTTGTGTGGAGCTGTTGTCATCTCCTGCTATTCGGAGTTCTGAGTGCAGTCTCTCTGCTTTCCCTGCAGGTGGCAATGGTATGGATTCTGTAACAAAGAAAACGAGACAGGATGGATCAGAAGTTACCGAAAGACGTAAGGAGAATTTGTTCCTTTTTTCATCACACACCAAAATTCCCAGTTTTATAAGGGGTTGAAGGCTGACCAGAGGTCCTGAACTAGATTCTCCACCTGTCCCTGGTCTCTCTTTTGAAGTCAGAATAAGGAACAGAATGGGACAAAATCAGACATTTAGAGACATGTAGCATGACCTGATTGTTTAACCCACAGATGATTGCCCTTTGGTAACATTTCTAGCCAGTAGTGCCAGATGTTTGGATTCTCCTCTTACCTCTGATATCAGTGCCCTGTGTGGCCTAGAAAATGTTCTTTAGATAACTTTTGTGACTGTGTGTAAAACAGAGGATAAGTTTACTGCTCTCATTATGGGAATTAGCTAGCAGAACCTAGTTAGGGGTCTGACCATGGGCTTTACTGTTACAGCAATGGCTGTGGTTCAGAAGTTCCCAGAAATAATGATACTTCCATGTTCTACATGGATGTTGTAAATAAGAAAGGTCTTTCAAGGCAGTAATGTTCCTAGGTACTGTAGAGTTAGAAAGGCCTGCAAACAAACACATAGTGTTGTGAGCTGACCAGCCTGCAGCCCTTGGGTGGTGAGATCTTAAGGGACTTTTCTTTAAACAAGTTGATGTTATTTGAATGAGATATGGTCTTCCGTGGAAATTCAATAGACCATGGATCTTGTTTTTCTGTGTTAACATGCTGTTACTTCTGCACCCTTTTCTTTCTTCAGTTATTACAGAGACTGTAACCACAAGACTGACATCCTTACCACCCAGTAAGTAACTGTCAGTCATTACCTTACGTCTGCTCAGTGTTCTGTGCCCCTCCCTGGTATTTGACTGCATTATTTCCACAAAGCCCCAGATGCAGCAGGTCTTCATGCTCTAAGACTTGAACCCAAAGAGAAGCTATTCTCAGAAATGTCTCCCAATATAATTGTTAATGGAGAAAAGGAGCAGTATGTGGGGAGCTGTCAGAAATAAAGCTGCACAGTCCACTAAGACTAGTAGACCAGACTCTCCAAGGGTTTAAGCCCAGATATAGGGTCTCTATATCTGTTGTATAGGACTGTCTTTTGGGTACAAGGGTCTGAAGCCTGTGCTGCTGCGTCTGCAGTGTATTCCCTTGTCATTGTACCCAGCTGACAGCAGTGAGTGAATCTTTTTGGGTAATATCCAATGTCATGGGTGCTTTCTACCTCTGTAAGAATGTACAAGTACCAGGTAGGGAAGAGTGCTCCACACTCTTTATACCACCATCTTCTTGATTAGGGTGCTGCAACTGGCTCAAAAAAGGAATTACACTATCCCACTTAAGATAAGGGTGCTGTTAACAGGAGTATCCTTCAGTCCTTGTATGGAGCAAAACTTGAATACAAACCTGCTGGGTCTGCAGAGTGAATGCTTCTCTGCTCTGGCAAGACAGTTCTCTGCAATTCTGATATCTCACCAGACATGAAGCAGTACTTGAGTGTGAGGACAGTCTTGCAATGTCCATGCTCTTCCCATCTTTTACCCTGAGAGAATGTCTCATTTTGTGCTCATTTCTTCCAGAAGGAGGGAGCAGCAGTGGGCTCAAAACATCATCTCACACTGGAGGGAGTGGAGTGGACAAGAGGTCTTACACCCATAGCAGCAGCTATGTGACTTCAAGTAAGGAGTGAAGACATTGCATAGTGAGGAATCTGAGAGAAAAGGCATCAGAAATGGTTGGGGAGAGCTTCAAAGCAGAGATGTAGGATGAGCCAGAGATAAGGAAAATAGAAATTATGAAAGTAGAAATTGCAAATACTTAAAGCAAAGGCTTTCCTTCCATAAAGTTGGGTGTGAGGATGGATGAGTAAATGGCAAAATTCACATTTTCCACAGGCAAAACTTGATTTTAAGAGGACAATAATAAAAAAAAGCCATTCCCATTGTTGTTAAGAAGTCATTCAGAAACAAAATTTACCTTCTTTCAGGACTTCCAAATTACAATCTTCTGATCATTTCTGTTCAAAAGGCAGTATTAATTAATCTTTTTGTTGATCTTGCTGAGGAGAGAATATTATCAAAGTATTCCCTGGAAAATATTTTCTTGCATGTGCATGGCCCTTAGAACAATCATGCTAAACCCATATGTGCTGTGTACTCCATAAGCCCAGGCTTCTTTGACAACATTCTTCCCATAGACTGACATAGACAGTATTCTTCTTAGACTGACATAACAAAAGTTTCTGAAGAATAAGCTTCCTAGACAGATTTCTGGTACACCCCTGTCTCTGTCCCCAGAGGGACAAACTTTGTAACTGTCCTTGTAGGAAGCATTCTCCATGCTCCAAGAGAGATGACAAACTAAAGGGAGTGAAGTGTCTTTTGGAAGCTCAACATGAGATTTAGCCATACTCAATAGATCTGACAGTCACCTCCAAACCAATTAAAGGCCACAGTGTGGAATCACTGACTCAGGGCAGATGTGAAGTAACTCCAGTGAAGATATCAGTCTAATTGTCTGTACTGGCACCAGCTTGAGACATGAACGCAGCCCTGCAAATTCAGATGACTGTGCAGGGTTGCTGTCTTCCTCGTTATTTCTTTTCAGAGTGTGGAGGAGAAGAATCTGAACTTTAGACATATTTAGTTCTTGAAGTTTCACAGAGTATTTTCTAATCTCTGCATTCCCACTGCTTGCAGAATGCCTCTAAAAGAGGCCTACTTGTTGGAGTAGTTCTTTCTGTTGAAATAAGTAAAGTTACAGAACAAAACAGGTCCTTGTAGAGTGGAAAGCTGGCAAGTAATCACTCTGTTGAGATTACAAAGGCATGCTCTTTTCACAGGGATGGGTAAACAATATCCAGTTTGATCCTGTTGATCCACGTGGCTATGCTGCACTTTATCATAAGATTCCCTTTTTTCTGCACTCTGGTCATACTCCATCATTAGATTTCACACAAATCTATGAACACATTAGTTCTGGCTGCTTTGTTCTTTCTCCACAGCACTGATGTGAATTATGAGGAAAATTCTTTGCCTAAATATAACAGCCACTAATACCCTCCAGGCTGCCTTGGGCCTTGGACTCAATTGGTTCTCCAGAAAACAGACTGCCTAAGGCATGACTAAGTGTGAGCATGGATAGCTCCTTTGGAAGGGGGCTCATCTCTGCTTTCCCTTGTCTCATGAACTGTGTGCTTCACCACTCTGAGTTTGGCTTAACAGTTTTCCAGATTTTGTGGCCTGTGTGATACATCACTTGAGTTTACAGGTGGATGTGTATCCAAACCAAAACACAGCACCATGCAGAGACAGATTTATTCCTGTTTTGTCCAGCTCAGAGACAGTAACATAAATTACCCAGGGAATGCAGGGTGTACATCCAAGGCATATCTTCAGTTTGCAGAGTACATTTTGTTTTACCTGTAGGTGGAAGTGGCAGACTGAATTCATCATCATCCTCCAGCTACAGACAAACCCAGTCTCCCAGCTCTACTCTCACCAAGTCACCTGGCTCAACATTTGAAAGAAAAACCTACATGAGTCGCCATGCAACATACGAAGGTATCACAGAACATGCCATAGAAAAGAGGCAATGTGGAGTGTACTCTAAGGTCACATCAATGCAGGATTGTTCCAAAGAGCAGAAGAATCACATTGTGGTTTTTCTAGGAAATAAACCATTGGGGACACATTTTAATGATTAAGTCCTATTTATAGTAATGCTTATTCCTAAAAGTGGCTGTGGCCTATTTTTGTTGAAAAGACATTAGCAGTCCTTTCATGTGATCCCGAATAGCTCTTCTTTTTTTTTTTCTTTTTTTTCTAATGGAAATGTTTGTTACCCACTATGATTAGACATTTACCAGCAAGACATGTTTTGAAATCTTTTAATGATCTTGTGAAAAGTATTAATGAACACCTTTCTGTTCTTCACAGGGAGCTCCAGTGCCAACTCTTCTCCAGAGTTTCCCAGAAAAGAATTTGGTATGTTCTTTTCAGAGCTGTTCCTCTGAACATTACGTCAGGGTCATGTGAGTTGGTGACTGTGGTGGTGTTTTGCACATTACTGGGTCTTCTTCTACCTATTCTGCCTCTGTATTGGGCAGCTAGTGCAGCTCCATGACTTTGGAAGAGTTACTTGGGATTTACGTTAACAGGGTCTCTAGCTCATGCATATTCAAGCAGAGGGTGCATACTGTATACCTGCTACCCTCAACTGCTTTTGTGAAGGTCCCCATATGGCATAGGACATGAACAGGAGAATGTAGGCATGGAATGCTTCATAGCATTTCCAGCTCCTAAAACCACCACCTAGCCGGGAGAACAGTGCCAAGCAAGAAAGCCCAGACACTTAGGCTCTTGAGCCATTGCTGAATATACTTTTCCAGTAGCTCTTTTCTAGGCTTCAACATGCTTATGTAGGAAGATTAACTATCAACTGGTATATTTACACTGAGCATTGTCAGCAGGTGTGAACCTGCCTTGTTCAGGCTCTGAGCTGCTGATTTTACTCAGTTCAGGTAGTGCCACAATATGATGTGGCCATCTTTCTGGCTTAGGAGGCAGGATTTCACAGTGTCCAACCTTGGTTGGTGGGAGTAAACAGGCCTGTTTGACTGTTGAAATGGGAGATCACCACCTATGAACAACATTTGTGTGTACAAAAAGAATCAGCAGTTGTTTCAGAACTGCTAAAGGTGCTTATTCTTTAAGATCCCTTATGGTGTGAATCTGAGCACCCTGAGCAAGATGGATTTGTTCATCCTCAGGATGTGACAGGCAATAAAGCCTAATATTGCTTTTATCTCCTTCCTGTTCATAGCAGCTGCCTCCACAAGAGGGAGAAGCCAAAGTCGAGGTGAGTGGTACTGTTCTTTTAGAAGCCTTTTGTGTTTTCTTCAGTATGATTCAGGGTGTGTTAAATGGATCTATTCCTTAGCTAAAATCGGCCAGTGTAAGTGCAGAGCAGTCAGATGGGGTATGTGGATTTATACCATTGCAGATGTAAACCATTTGTCTGTAAGCAATTATGTAAACAAGCTCAGTGTAAAAACAGACCCTAGTGAAGGTCATGTTTTGGACTGTGTCAGAAACAAAGATCTACTTGGGGACCTGGACATCTGGGGGCACAGGACATAGTCTTCCACCTTGTCTCTTCACTTCAGGCCATCCATGATCTGGGACCTGCCTCTGACATAATTACAAAAATTGCATTCATGTTCCTCCTACTGTGATCTGTCTTAGAAACTGTAAGGCCATAACCTGAAACGATCTCATGCTGGTAGTAGGGAGACAGTGAGGAAATTATGAATTTGTTGTGGTGTGTTTAGCCAGCTCACTGTAAAGCTCTGTGTTTTTAAAATCACTCAGCTCTTCTAAAAATTTATAAACAGTGTTGTGGAAAGCAGGATTATATTGCTCAATAAGAGTATAGTATCTGTTCTCAGCTACTTGAAGAGGAAACAATAATGTCACTTTATCCAAGTTAATTTTATCAGTAGATACAAATCAAAGTGTGCTCTTGCACACTCCTCCTGGAGAGTGATACAGTTACCAGTTAGTTCAGATCTTCACAGTCTCCTCTAGCATGCTACATATCTGAGCTCCTAGCAGAACTAGGCCATACATAATAAAACAGACACCAGAGTATCAACTTCAGCTTCTCATATTACTTCAGAAAATAATTCCAATCCATCAGCTTCTCCACATGAATGCCAAAGCTAGTGTTCTTTTATAGTGCATACACTGTCAGATTTCATGTTGAGGGGCATATATCACATGTTCTAGCTGGCCAGTTTGCTTGTGGGTAGCAAACTTAAAGGCTTGCCCCAGCCCATTCACAAGAATTCTATAGTCTCTTGTGCTGGACAGGAAAAGTCAATAATAAAAACAAGTACCTGGTGAGAATGTTGGCTTAGAACTGGCGTGGTTATGTTCAGTGATCCCAAAGAGAAGTCAGCAGGTGTAAAAGACTTAATCATACAGTCCATTGTAGAGATGACAGTGTGAATTTTACCCAAGAAGTAGCAGGGGATTTTTTTATTTCAAAAGTTTCTTATGGGTCACTAGGTTGTTTTTTTTTTCCAGAAGGACAACAATAATTGCGATGAATAGGAATATCAATGTGTTTGAGGACTGCAAAATTAGACCCTCTATATATCTAACAATATTATTATCTTCAACAGAGACCCATGATAAGGAAAATATGTATCTCTGGAATTAAAAGTAGCAAAACATGACCCCAAAGCAAAAGTTGCCCAAACCAATTTACAATCAATTCACATGGGCCTGGAGTGCTACTCTGATCAAGCACCATGATAGCAACATGGATCATAAAGAGCAAGAAGGAAGGAATTAACTTTAGCCTAAAAATTCATTCCCAGCCCAGGGCACAAATGCATCTCACTGACTATTTATGATCTGTTTTTTCTCTTCCCAGAGAGTGAAATACGAGTCCGACTGCAGAGCGCATCTCCCTCTGGTAGATGTAAGTGCCATGGCTTTTATTCCGGGGGATCAGGTATAAGATAAGAGGATGTTGCTGCTCTGGTTATGTCTGCACTGGCTCTGGGACCAAATCTTCATAATGACAGATCGCAGCATGCCTTTGATTTTGTTTCCCCCCTCCCCCGCCCCCCGCCATTAGGAACATTATCTCCCCTTTCTGAAAAAGGAAGCCTGCTAGGGGCTAGATGGTGGTCTTGCAAAGATATAGTTGTACTTAGTTCCAGATATGAGTCCCTGAGACATTGTTATTAAGTAAATGGCACGCCCAGAAAGTACAGCTTCATAGACTTGCCACTGACTGGTGGCAGGGCAGGATTACAGATCAATGAAACAGTGGCTTTTGGGTGAGTGTGTACACTTGTTTTTCCTGCCAGGGACAGAGTTGGATGATGTGAAACGTTTGCTGAAAGGAAGTCGCTCAGCCAGCTGCAGCCCTACTCGGTCACCGTCAAGCACACTGCCGATACCGAAAAAGGCTGTGGTGGAGACAAAGATGGTCACAGAGAGCTCGCAGTCAGGTACTTGGCAGAGCGTGGTTAGCAATGCTGGAGCCACTCCAAACATTATTTGCCATAAAAATATCCAGTTGCTAAGATCATATGAGTAAGAATACATTATCTCTGTCCCAGACAGCTGTGGCAATACAGAAAAAGGCTGAGAATACACAGGGCTGTCCAGATGTTGCCCTAACAAGAGCCCATCTCGGTAGCTTTCTAGTAACTTGCCTAATTTCCTTAAAAATAAGCCAGTTCCTTCTTCCATCAGCTTTAATTCAGAGGTGCTTCTGGCAGAGAAAAAGCTCTAAGGAAACATATCTTAGAGCAACTTGATCTCTTATCTCCAAACAAGACAGCGATAGCACTGAAGACGACATTTGGGTCAGTGATTTATTGACCACACCACACGGTTCAGAGATAGCTAGAACTTGATAATAGTAGAAGTGGTACTTCTATACACAGTATACACAAATAAATACAAACACTATAGCCAGCTTTTATTATTTATAAATCTCACTGCAGTGCTTGAAGCAGTGGCATTCATATTCATTCTACTGTCCTCCATCAGCATCTAGGAACAAACATTGCCTTTTTTCTTGTGTGTGGCTCAAATTCTGTCTGAAACTGGGAATTTTAATCCAGTACTAAGTCAGAGCTACCTATGGGAAACAAAACTCATACATCCCATGGCTCATGATGTTTTATTAACAGAATGGCAGACCAAACTGTTTTATTCTGGTATCATAACATCTACAGGCAATTAAATCTCTTCAAGGTGTTTTGTGAATGATCATGCTATCAGGTCAGTCTTTATTCCATTGGTTAAAATTCAGGTGGCTGTAATCTGCTGGCATTTGAGATCAATTGCACCTGGAGTCGTGTTGACTTCATGAGGATGACTGAAATTTAAGGCAGATGAAGGTATTTGCCATGTAAATTTGCAATGAGTGCTAAGTCACAAGCCTGGTCTTACTGAAAACCACTTCTGTTTCTTTGGGGTTTTTGCAGTGTCGGGGACATATGATACAACTGTAATGAATACTGCCCTCCCTTCATACATGTGGTCCTCCACTCTGCCTGCTGGGTCTTCCCTTGGTGGCTACCACAACAGCTCTTCCTTGATCAATGCTATGTCTCACTCTACAGGATCAGGTATGCTCTCTGGACTTCCTAGGCTTGAAGAATGTAACTGCATTCTGAAACTAGATCATCAGCAGTGATTTTATTTGCACAGCAGGAACTAAAACAATAGAGGAATTGAGATGGCAGGAGTTATGCCTGATTTTTTTCTGTTTTCTGTAACTTGGTGCTTTCTGCTTCTATGCTGGCTATATTTGAACATAATTTGGGAGGATCTGTTGTCCTGACTGCCTGATCTGTCCCTAAATTTTGATGATAGCTTTATCAACGACACCAACCTCACATTCCCTATCAAAACTAGTTTTAGACTCTAGTTAACATTGGATTATCACAGCCCATTGTAAGAATGACTAGACCTAACCCTTCAGTCCTCATAACTAAAGATTTAATCAGTAAGTGTTGAGTGTGTCTATACCTTGTAAGGGTCTGTTCTAGATGCCAGGGAAAAACCACAGGAAGCTTTATGATGGCATACTATGAAAATATTTGCTTTCTCACCCTGTCTCATGACTGCAACTTGTCTGATGGAGGATTTTCTCCCTTGTGTCAGTTCAGTTAAAAAGTGGCTTGGTATCATGATTTTAAAGATTTTTCCTCTGTGCAATTATTTTACATTTTCATTAGCTGCATTTCCAAGTGACTCTTAATTCCTGTGACTGTGGATTTCTGATTCCAGAGAAGTAATAACATTTCACTGCCTCTTTTTGCAGTTTTTGGTGTTCCGAATAACCTGGCTCCCAGCAATAACACTCTGAACGCAGGCCTGAGCACTTCCTCTACAGGTCAGACTTCCCTTCCCACAGTATCACAGCATCATAGTCCTGGCAGGCGTGTACAGTGAAATAATACCTGTATCACTCTTTCTCTTCTGTTCCTCATCTCAGTGTTGGCAGCTCATCTGCACACCCCAGTTATTCTTTGGTTACAGTGGATTTATTCTGAGTTAATTCTGTATAACTGGTGTTAGCTTCTGACTATTTTTGTCTGGGAGGCAGGGAAAACTGGAAATTCTGAAAGATTAATAATTTGTCTGTTGAAAGACACTTGTTAGACCAGCCTATTTCTTCCCTAGAACAACTCAGGTTAATGTCTTCAAAAATAAACTAATGCGTCCTAATCCATAAAGATCCACTGCTCCTCTGACAGTTTTCCCTGTAACTTCATGGCTTCAGGAAGACTCGCTTCAGTGTCAGTAAACCCCTTCCTTTGACAGTCACACACTCTGTGTATAGTTACCAGAGTGCCATCACGCAGGGTCTCTGAAAGGGCCTGCAAAGAGAACAAGGTGTATGAGAGCAGTCTGGTCTCTGCACTAAGGTTGCCACGCTGATTCTGGGACCAAAAGTGCCAAACCATTGGCTTCTGTCTGAACAGTGCTTGGACAGATGCTGTGTGTGGTTACTTTCTTAAATTTCCCTTACTCAGTCCAAGTCAGTTTTCTGGATTTACCTTTTTCCCAAGTGCCCCATCTGCAAAATGTCCATTCAGCCATGAGGGTGTTCTCACAATCTATCTTGAGATAGTATTTTGTTATGGTAATCATTATTATCATGGGTGAACAATAACTTACACAGCAGAATTATCTAAGGAAAAAAAACAAACAACATTTTGTAAGGAAAAATCTCTGAACAGAAATACTTTGGCCAGTTGATACCTTCATCTTGCTGGCAAAATGTTTTAGGAGAGGTCATTATTATTACAATTGGGCTTGTTTTGTTTTTAGCCAGAATACCACCTGCACAGAAGGACTCCTCTAATCCCCATTGCAATATTTTTCTTTGCAGTGTTTGGGGTTCAAAACAATCTGTCTCCAAGCTCCTCCACCCTGGCCCAGAATGCTACTGCAGCCTCCGCAGGTCAGCAACTATTTAAACCTAGAGAAAGCATGAGGGTCACCAATGTGTGATGCTTTCTACCCACTTTTCTCTAGTGATTAGAAAGTTTGTATTAACAGAGGCTTCTTCAATACTATCTTCTTGTGTCGAGTCATGTAGTATGAGGGGATAATAAGGAACATTTCCTCTGCTTTGCATATGCAGGAACAGCTCCCAGTGCCTCTGTAAGCATTAGAGATTTGCTTACTGGAGAAGCCCTTGCTTGTTTTAGTTGTCTTAGGTGCCCTGAATGAGAAAAGATTTTTGAAATGGTATTCAACCCAAGGTTTGTGTGTGTAGATATCCTGTTATTGTCCATCTCTTTCATTCTCAAATGTCTTTGTTGCAGCCTATGGTCTAAAGAACACTTCTCAGAGCAATGCCATGGCAAGTACTGGTGTGTCTGCCTCAGCAGGTGAGTGTGCCATTCACAAGTATCTACAGGCATGGCCTTGTACAAGCATATCATGATAGAAATGTGTTAGAGATTCAGGCAGCTGAGTGACAGTAACAGCTGACTCCTCAGGGACATAAGTTGTCACTAGCAAAGTCTCCTTACAGTACCTTTCTGAAAAGAAAGCAAATGTGATTCCTGGAGCAGGTCTGCTCAAGATCATCATAAGCTGTGCTGGCTCTGATGACGCTAGAATGACTCTTTCAGACTGAGTTTCTATGATTTTATAGTAAGTGTGTTTGAGGCACACTTGAGGTGTGGAACAAATAATTTCTGATACTGAATTCTGGATGCTCTCCATTTCTAGCAGCAGTTGCTCCCCTGATAGTGAGATATGTATCTCTAAAGAAACCTAATGATGTGCTCTTGGCTTCAGTGACCAGTGTGTCTCTTGGTGTTTACAGTAATGGTAGCTCAAATCACAGTTGGACTACCTATTTTAATGAATAAAAATGCTATGGCATTTAGTTATGACTCAGTGGCCCACACTTATCTCCTCCTTTTTCTCTGTCTTTTACCAATATCCCAGGAGGAACTGTTCTGAACTCCCAGGGAGATGACATTCTGCGCAAAGACTGCAAGTTCCTGCTGCTGGAGAAGGAGAATGCCCCTGCAAAGAAGGAGATGGAGCTCTTGATCATGACAAAAGACAGTGGCAAAGTCTTTAGTGCCTCTACCACTGGGCTTAATGGAGGTAGCTTCTCTTCTTTGGGACATGTGGATATGCTGAGGGTAGAGAAATTGAGACATCATAGAGGGAGTTGAGAGTTTAGGATACTATACACGACTCAACCCCCTGCAAGCCAAATAAGAATCTCTGGCAGGCAGTTAGCCTGTAACTGTGCCAGCTGCAATCTGGGCCTAGTTTTGCATTTGAAGTTCCAGATCATGCCTTGGCATATTTCACAAAGCTCAGGAGCTTTGAAACCTAGATCTGGTTTGACAGAGCTATATGCCTTTTACCTATATATATATATTAAAAAAAAAAGGAAAAAAAAAGAGAGAGTCCTGGTTGAACTTCTGGTCTAATGTTTTTAATTATATTTGTTTCCTGTACAGGATCCTTTGCAGAAGACACCTTGAAAAAAGAGAAGCAGGGATTTTCTTATGCTACAGAGACTGGCCTAAAATCAGATGCAAATGGTAAGTGTGCCCCTGTGGAAATACAACAGAACTTTCTCCTTCTGCCTCCATGCTCTAAGTTTAATCATGCACAGAAAGAATGTTAAAACCTCTTTTACTGCTGTTAAAACAGGAGGACTGAAATCCGTGCCAACAAGGGACAAAGCAACTTATGCAGGTAAGCAATGTATTTCAGACTTTCATTGGAAGAAGCACCAGGGCATAATATACACAAAAGTTCTTGAGTGGTATGAGTGATCTCTGTGCAATGACATCAGAGGGAAGGAATGTTTAGGAGTAATAAACACAGCACACACCAGATAAATTGATATCAGTGATTTGATTGTGGATGAATGGGCAGTTGAGGTATTTTTTTATTGCTGGAGAAAATCGGACAGCTGACAGTTCATCTGCACCCTGCTACCAGGACAGATTTATGGGGATGAGAGGGCTCAGACAGACAATGATGGCTTTTGCTGTCATTTTTGGCTCAAAACTGTATGAAAAAATGACCCCAAGGTAGAGATCATTTTCAGATGTTATCTTAAAATGCACTGAATGTTGTTGCTTATTGGAATTCCCATTGAGAATGTTGTTCCCAGCTTCCACAGGGACTAGAAGTGCACTCACTGTGTGCATGGTGGGTGTAAAGATTTTTCTCCATAGGCCTTTGTATAATGGATCTGACTTTGGTGTCCTTATTCTAAGAGATTCTTGACTCTGAAGTCAAGGAACTCATCATTAACCAGGAGACTGTTCCTTTCATCTAGAAATACGAAATGGTGATGCAGGGGGTGCAATCGGATCAGCACCATCCTGGTGTCCCTGTGGTTCCTGCTGTAGCTGGTGGAAATGGCTGCTGGGTTTACTTCTGGCCTGGTTGCTTCTTCTTGGATTGCTTTTTGGACTCATTGCTTTGGGTAAGAAATAACTGAGGAACAAAATGTTCAATGGGATAGAAAGACAGAGGGTGTATGCTGGCAAAGAGGCCACATACTGGAGATATCAAGCAATGGAACTGAGGAGGAGCACATTCAGCTTGATGGTGATCACCAATAAGACACTATAAGTGAAAAGAATGGATAAGGATTATAAAGCTTTGATGGGGAGTTATATAGACTTGGGGTGAGTAGGACAGGAAAACTCCTGACATCTGAGGTCTTGATTTCTCATAATTATTATTTCTTATTTCTTTCTGAGATGAATAGATTCCAAAGTTGTCATGTAAACTCTGGATATCCCTGCTAAAAAGAAAAGATACAAAGAACAAACCTGCAGACTCAGTGGCCATGGCTATCTGGCGCAGTGTTGCCTTGTCCCTGCTATTAAGAGTAGGTACTGCAGGGGTGCATCTGTGCCAGAGTGTTTCTTGGTGTTTTATTTTAACCTTCCAGCTCAAGAAGTGAGAAACCTGAAATCTCGTGTGGAAAACCTGGAAAGAATCAATGGTGGGCTCCTGACTGTTAACCAAGGGAATTCAAAAATAGAAAAGGATGTCTCAAGAGTAGACTTTCTTCATGGTATTTCACCCTCTTCAACTTTCCCTTATGAAAATGAAGAGTCAGTCTGGTTGATGGTGAAGAGCAGACTGAACAAGGAAGTAGAACGAGGTGAGCAGAGTCAGTGTCTGTGATGCTGTATGAGACCAGAGTATTTCAAGGGGATTGGGAGGATTTTCTTGCCCAAGGGCATAAAAACAACACTTGAAGTCTGTCATGAAGTCTACAATGAAGTATGTCAAAAATAGTATGTTCATCTGTCCTTAGAGACAGGCTGTGCTGGAGCTTAGAATGCACTAACACTGGTGATGCATCCCTTAGAGCCAGCAGAAAAAGAGAGAATAAAGGAGGTTGTGGACAGGTGGTACATCCCGTGCCAGGATGTATCATATTTGCCGTAGCAAATGAGCTTTCCTTTTTGAAAGAACTACACAGAAAAATGAATCAACACCTTATTTGTCATGCTACTTGTGTTAGCAAGAAAAAGATAATCTGCTTCTTTTTAGAAGATGATGGAAATAGGTTAAGAACAGAGGAGCCTACATTCTCACAGCTTCAGTAGTTTCATGGATTTCCAAAAGCAAACTGTCTTAGGAAACTGCTTACAAAGCCATGCTGTGCTTGATAGCCAGTGCTGCCTGCAGCATCAGAATCCAAATAGAAAGATCCTTGTACATTAAGCAAGTGGTTATTCTGTTGTGTAATTCACTCTAACAGTCCCTTCACTTCCTTCTACAGGCTACTTCCGAGGAGAGAAAGGAGAACCTGGTGAGAAAGGTACAGCCATATAGTTATTTTCTTCCCATGTCCTATTCCTTGGCTCTGGCAATGCACAAGTTTGGAGTGGACGTTGCTACAAGGGGCAATTGGCAGTGAGAAAGATGAAGTGGATTTATACTTGAACAACAAGAATCACAGAATCATGGAATCATTTAGGTTAGAAAAGATCTTTAAGATCTTCCAGTCCAACCATAAAGCTAATACTGACAAATCCACTGCTGAACCATATTACTAAGCACCAAATTTACATGTTCTTTAAATCCCTCCAGGGATGGTGACTCCTCCACTTCCCTGGGAAGCCTGTTCCAGTGCTTGATAACCCATTTAGTGAATAATTTTTACTGATATCAAGTCTAAACCTCCCCTGGTGCAATTTCAGGCCATCTCCTCTCACCCTATTACTTACTGGGAGAAGAGACTGACAGCCACCTCCCCACAACCTCTCTTCAGGTGATAAGTTCTCCTTTGAGCTCCTTTTCTCCAGGCTAAACAATCCCAGTTCCCTCAGCTGCTTCTTATGGGACTTGTTCTGTAGACCCTTCACCAGCTTTGTTGACTTTATCTGGACATGCTCCAGCACCTCAATGTCTTTCTTGTAGTGAATAGCCCAAAACTGAACGCAGTATTCGAGGTGTGACCTCACCAGAGCCAAGGATAGGAGGATGATCACTGCTGTAGTCCTGCTTCTGTGTAAAGCCTGTTTGACACATAAAATGTAGAGGGCTGATCCTCCCTTCATGGAGAATCCCATTCTTGCCTTGTGCCAGTGGGAAAGGCCAGATCCTGTTTGCCACAAATGGGATGGCTCTGACCCTTCACTATTCAAGTGTGAAGTGTCTCTGTTCACTCAAAACTCCTTGATGTTTCTTTGAAGGTGGGAAAGCAACTAGAAAAACAAAAAAGAATTAGTCATTATTGGGAATATCTCCAGGATCTCTCCTGATTGGTGGTTTTTGTTTGTTAAGACAGAAGTATCTGTCCTAAGGCTTAAGCACATGTTATTTTAGAAAAATCAAACCACTTTTATTATGTATTAAGTCCATCTAAATGATGTGGATAAACAGCCTATAATTACTGCCTATAATTATCTACTTCTTCCCCAAAAAAGTTATGATAAAAAAAATTATTTGAGGCTGAAAAACTGTTCAAAAGAACCTGTGAGCTCCCCATTTCTTCTGTGGGTGACATGACTCAATTGCCCATGAATGAAAGAAATCAAAGCTGATTAGAATCATGGCTCTAATTGTGGGCTGACAATAGAATTGTTTTCACTTCTTAGGGTTCTTTTGCAGTGTTACTCCCTATCCAGAGAGGGAATTTAATGTGCACATACAAGTGAATGTGATGTTAAGCAAAAGTTGATGTCTTTTGGGGAACTGCTCTACCATATTATAGTTCAGTTTTGTTGCTTTTGTTTGTTTTTCTAATAAAATCATATCAGCATTGCAATTATTCTACTATATAGACTTGGTAGAAAAGCAAGGAAGGCTATTTATGTAGTTTTAAATGTCTTATAAAATAAATCAAGAGGGTAGTTGACTTCGATAATTTTATTATTAGTGTTAAGGCTTAATTATAGCCTTAATTTGAATTGAAATCCTGTAGCACTAATTTATACATATTTATTTTTTTTTTATCAGGAACTGGAAATAAAGAAAATGGCTAAGACTGGTAACAAAGAAGCCTGTAAAGTGCTGGCAAAACAGCTCGTCCAGTTGAGGAAGCAGAAAAATCGAACGTACGCCGTTAGCTCTAAAGTCACTTCTATGTCCACTCAAACTAAGGTCATGAACTCCCAGATGAAGATGGCAGGAGCTATGTCAACTACAGCAAAAGTAAGGTGTTAGAAGACATGCTTTTTCATTCCAGTGCAGCACATGGTTGCAAAAGTTCAATCATCTTATTCGGTGTAAGGTGAAAAAAACTCACTGCTTTGTATCCCAAATGGTGTTGAGGATACAGTAGGGAAATATAATTTGATTATTATGATGAAATTGATGTGCAGTCAGATAGTTAGAACCTAACTAAGCATAATTTTATTGGACTAGGCACTTGCTAAATGTTTGTATGATAAAAATAATCCCTAATGCCAATAGAAGGGCTCTTTCAGTACCTCAAAAAACCCCAG
>VYZU01046366.1:25529-40181 GCA_013401355.1 Ceyx cyanopectus
CCATAAAGTAATGGCCATGATATCTGCTGGGGGTGTGAGCTTATGAGAATCGATGCATACCGAAGTAATATCAGGGAACCTAACTAAATACTTCTCACCAATTCCTTGTGTTCTTCTAAAGAGATCCTTCTTCCAGTGCCCATCTTCTAAGTAAAGTATTCTTATGTCAGATGATGAATCCCTCCAGGTTTCAGGTTCCTCTAATTTTCATGTTATTCTTTCATGGTACACAGACAAGGACTCTGAACATTTGTTGTGTATTTTTTTCCAGGCATTCCTGGTCCAATGGGGCATCAGGGACCAGAAGGACCAAAAGGACAGAAAGGCAGTATGGGTAAGCATCTCTGTCAGTGCTTGAGTTTCTCATAATTGATTGACACATGGCATATAAATATAGACAGAGGCTGGTGTGATCATTGCCTTCCTCATGGTGTAAGGAATGGCCATGGATCCTCTTTTCCAAAGCCTCCTATAAAGACACATTTTTTTTTAGAAGACCTTTGTTTCCTGTAGGTGATCCTGGCATGGAGGGTCCTATGGGACAAAGAGGTCGAGAAGGGCTACCAGGGCCTCGAGGGGAGCCTGGACCACCTGGATTTGGAGAAAAAGGAGACAGAGGTAGGAATTAGGTGTCCCATTCTTGGATGAAGAAGAGATGGGAAAAGCTAGAGTTTGGTCCCATGATAGAATTTTTTTTGAATGTAGTTAAATCTAGATTTCATTTCAGACATTTCCCATCACAGACAAATCTGACCTAAGGGATTTTTTTATTTTTTTTTTGCTACATTTACAATGACTAAACAGGGATTATTTTGATTTGCCAGGTCTCACAGTCAGATTTAGGTTGAGCAGAATCAAAAGCACTCAGTATCAAGGCCATCTTCTTCCATGCTACTCAAATCACCAAAGCTGGGGAATTTGTCTTTTTCATCCTAAAGCCCAGTGAGATGGGACTTATTCTTGGACAATGCATACTTATTGGAGTGTTTTGGACTGACCAGAAGTTTATTAACAATACTTGCCAGAGAAAAATTACAGGAGATGGGATAATGGAAAAATGGGATCACAGTTGCATTATAATGTCTGTTCATTCTGTTATTCTGCAGGTGTTATTGGTGAGCCAGGTCCTCCAGGGCCACCTGGTCCCCCAGGTTCTGCTGGCCTTAAAGGTAAATATGAAGATGGACAGAGACAGCCAAGCAGACTGATTAGGAGTAAATGAGCACTCCAGCCTTCCTGTTTCACTTGTGTTACTCTGCAGTGATCAGAGAAGTGAACCAATGGCCCTCATTTTAGATAAAATGTACTTGGATACATATGGAATGTACATATCCCTTAAAGCATAATCCTTGGAGATTTTTATGAGAATGAGGATTGGCAGGGAGGTTTCTCAAAACACCAGTCTTTAAGATATGTGGTTTCCAGCTGTTTATTATCTACTTTCTAAAATAATAAGGTAAGCTCCATATCTCTAAAAAGCTTCTAACAGAGTTCAGCTCGACAATCCATGTAGCTGCAATAAAAATTGCACTATAAAAAAACCAGGTCCCACCTCAAGCACAGATCTCAGTGTCTCAGCCAAGATGGAAGACTTGAGTCTTATTACCTTGCTTTAGGCAAAACATTTGTTACAAGCACTAAGCTCTGTAGATTTATTGTCCTGATTTCGGAGATGTCAGTGATGCAAATTCTTCCAGTGGCTGGGGGAATTCCAATATGCTGAACACCTATTGGGTTGTGGAAGCTTTGGGGCAAACCAAAATAGATTTGTTCATTTTCTAATTGTGGTGTTACATAAAGAAAAATCCATGTTCCCTATTCACAGGTCTGATGGGTTCTCCAGGCCCACAAGGTCCTCCAGGTGAGTGCTGCATTCCTTTGATATGGCATCTAGCGACTAGAGAAAACTGTTTTGAGTGACAGTTTCTCATAGTTTTTCTTCTTCAGTGAGTGGGATGACTTAAACCCCCATGTCATTTTTCTTCAGGTCCTCCTGGCCTACAAGGCTTTAGAGGAGAAGCAGGTCTGCCAGGTGCTAAAGGTAAGCTTCTCTGCCCTTGGTGATAAGAGCAGCACTGGTTGATGTTCTGGTCATACTCCTCTGAGCAGCAGGCTTGGTCTGTGTGTAGCATTTTGATGCTAGGGGCAAAGAGAAGCATTGGACTGAGAATGAGAGGAGAAACTAAGTCAGTGGTTGCGAGCCAATATTGAGAAATACCAGAGTCACAGAGGTAACAGAACCATGTAGGTGAGGGATCATGGTTGAATGGGTGGCGATTTGTTGTAGGAAAGGAATTCCTGTTTGAGTTTGTCTAATATCAGAGAATCTGTATGTCGCAGAATCACAGAATGGCAGAGCTTGGAAGGGACCTCTGGAGATCATTTAGTCCAACCCTCCTGCTAAGCAGGTTCAGCTAGAGCAGGTTGTCCAGGATTGCATTCCTTGAACCTCTAGAGAAGGAGACTCTACAACCTCTCTGGGAAACTTGTTCAGTTTCCCCTATGAATTTTTCTTGATGCATGAAATTCCCTTCCCTTCTGTTTTATTATTATTCTTAAATCATCCATATATCTTTAAGGTGAGAAAGGAGCCACTGGAGCCCCTGGACCCAAAGGTATGCTGATTAATTTGCTATCTTTTGTGGATATTTTCTTTAGATTCTTTTAGATATGGATACTGTGCCCAAGTATTAATCCTATCCTTCGTTGGCTTTTTCTTCTGTGCTTTTGTCAAAAGCAGACCTTGTTTTCTCTGATGTGAACATTTTGCAATGAAACTGTCTCACAGAAACCTTCGCTTTTTTCTGCCACAGGTGATCAGGGTGAGAAAGGTTCTCGTGGAATGACAGGTCAGTGGATTGTTTACTTGGAGTAACAGCCTATCTAATATACACGTGGATTTTCTGAGTTTGCAGATAACAATATAGCCCAGCTAATCCCAGTTAGCTTTCTGAAAAAGTTTCATTATGTTATTTGTTATAGGAGTTTTAATTTTACACCCGCTTTAAACAAATAGAACCTATTCTTGAATACAATAATCTTGGTAGCAATCTTTTTCTTTATCTTTAGGGAAATTCTCCCTCATGTTCCCTGTATGCATGTCACTGTGGTGTTTGTAATGCCCAGAAACAGTAACAAATCACAAGGCCTGAACATCCTGTCAATGCTGTTTGGCAATTGTGCCAAATATTGCTGACAATCATAAATTGTATCCTCATCAAGATTTGTTTGATTCATTTTCTTACTATTTTGCTACAGGTGAACAAGGTTCAAGAGGAATGCCTGGTCCTCCAGGAGAGCCAGGGGCTAAAGGACCTGCAGGTGTGTGACAGTAAAACGTCTGTTGCTATATGTGGGGTGATGTCATTTCCACCCAGAATGTGTTCCTATGAGCATGGACAAAGAAGCAATAAGGGAGTGGAATCACACTTGTAATACTGAGTCTTTTTTTCTAGATGGCTAAGATAGACTGCATACTCAGAAAAGATGTCCTACAGTCAAGGTTCAAGTGAATGTTTTCTGCATCTTCAGTTATTGTAGCTAAGGTTTCTTAAAGCTGAAGTGTGATGAAAAGCCACCCTTGTGTTTAGGACTGTGCTCTGCTTAGTAGGACAACAGTGCAACTGCGGTACTATTTCAGTGGACCCTAATGGTCTTTTTTCTTTGGACAGGACAAGCTGGTCGTGATGGACAACCAGGTGAAAAAGGTAAGGGATTCCTTTGAGGTAGAAGTGCAGGTACTTTCTGGTTTGGCAGGAGGTTGATTTGTAAAAGGATTGGGAGAAGAAGACAGCGGATTTGTGTTCTGGGATCTTGCTCTCTCAGAAGAACTGTAGAGTCAGACATGTAAGCATGGAACTGAGATATACAATGGAGTTGGCTGTAAACTTGTGATAGAGTTGTTCTCACTACAGAACTCTTCCGTCATTGATGTTCAACTCCCAAACACTGATACTGAAAATGGCTAGTTGACTATGAGGATACAATAAGTAGAAAGTGCTGCAGGACTGGTGGTGGCCAAGCTTTAACTCATTAGTAGATTGTAATCTTGTCAATGACTTGTTAATGGTGATTATATCCCTAGGTGAACCGGGTCTTACAGGAATGCCAGGACTCAGAGGCCCTCCAGGACCCTCTGGAGATTCAGGACAGCCAGGTAAAAGCACACAGAGAACAAAGATACTTTCTCTTCAGTCAGGAACACATATATCTTTGTAAAACTTTACAGTCTCAACTTGACATTAAGAATAGCAGAGGTTCTCTGTACTGTAACATGGTGGTGAAAGGAAAATACACCGGGGATATAGACGCTTTGTGATCTCAGAATTGCAGACTGCAAACAATTAACTGCTGTGAGCCAACATTCAGTTTACATACCAAGTGCTAGGCTTGTGGACTGTGAGCTATAATTTCAAGTAAATGTAATCTTTTTCTCCTTGCCTATCCTTTCGCCACCTGAAATTTCTTTCTACATCTGAATTTTTTTTTGTCTTTTTCTTCCAGGTCTCACGGGACCCCAAGGACCACCAGGTAGGCTTTTCCATCATGTTCCAATTTGTCAGTGACAGGCAATTTATCAATGACTTAAAAAAAACCTGCTCAGGGTTTCCAAAGTGATATCCCAAGGCTTCTGCATCTCCTTTGGCTTTTGAGGTTTGCATGTAATTTTTGATGAATGCCAGGTCTTGAAAATTTACCTCTCACCAAAAATAGATAAAAACAACAAAGAACATGTTTTAGTCCCTTGTTTATCACTGAAAGTAACCTTCTAATCAGCAGCAGATACAAGGGAGAGGATGTAGCAATAGAGGTGGAAACAGAAGATGTGATGTCTGCAAGCAGAGGTGTTTTGGGGGGCAAGTTACTTCTGGATAAATTCCAGGAGCCTTAGGACAGGGAGCAGTATTTGGAAGAAGTTACAGGTAAATTTATGGAGCATTGTCATCATCCAAGGAGCAGTGGGAGAAGGGAAGCCTTGAACTATGCTCAGGGATGCTGCCAGCTCAGTCTGCAGTCCACTGTGAATTCCTCCACTTGCTGTCAGCAACCTGCTTACAAGTGCTGAAAGCCAGGGTATTGAGCAGGGAGCTCCTTCTATAAACCCAGAAGTGAAATTCAACTGGGGTACCTGGTAAAAAAAGAGCAAACTTTTTATTTGCACTAACAGTTTAAAATTGTTAATCTACCTCATATTAGGACTTCCAGGCAATCCAGGCCGACCAGGGGCTAAAGGTGAGTTTTGTTTCTTCCCTAATTCTCATTTTCTCTCTAAGCACTTTGTTTTAGGGAGGATTATCTGCTTTGCTGACCAGTCTCTGAACCAACAGTGGCATCTAGTGGCTTTAAAAAGGGAAGGTTTGAGAAACAGATTGCAGCCAAAGCCTCCCTCAGCATACAGGAAAGGCAGAGCATCTTCTGAGGCACCCAGCATGTCAGTTCTCCTCTGAGAAAACCTCAGAAAACTTGGTTCTGCCCTTGAGCGTACAATGCCTGTGACTGCAGTGGCAGCTGTGTGCCTGCCTTGACTAAATGACGGCCTGGTGCCTATGCTGGCAGAGGTAGTGCTAGGAAAGCTGATCAGAGGTTATCTCTGGATTAGCTGAGCTCTGTGGCTTTCCCCATGACCTTTCAGTGCTATAACTTCTCAGATGAGATCAAGGGCAAGGAAAACAAAAATCACATGTTAGTAAGACAATGTCAATGAGATAGTGACAGATCTTCTCCAAAAAAAAGTAGTTCATCTTTTGTCTCTGTTTTCATAGGAGAACCTGGAACTCCAGGAAAAGTCATAAATGCTGGTATGTAGTACTGTGGAAGCTCAAACACTTCTGCTTTTGGAGGATTTTCTGGCTTTTATTATGCCTCCAAAATTAATCTTGACTGTGTGTCAGACCTGTACTGAGGCTTCCTTTGTTGGGAGAATACATACACTGAAGATGGTGTGATTCCCTAAGAACAGTTTTGTTAGGCATTTGCTGGGTGTGTATATATATGTGTATGTGCACAACTGTATGTGTTGTTTCAGAGGGTTCATCAACTATTGCTCTGCCAGGCCCACCAGGTCCCCCAGGCCCACCTGGCCCCACTGGACCCCCAGGTGTTCCAGGTGAGAAAGTTGCTTCTCTGCTGTGTTTTTTTGCAGACAGCTTATGTTACTGTGAATCCAGTTCTTAATTTAATGAGTGGTGTTTATTGTCACTGCCAAGCTACCCTGTCTGGGAGGCAAGATTGCTCAGGCAGGACTCATTGTCCTCACCCTTCCCTGCAGAAAGAGTGAGATATCTCAGGCTGAGTTAGGAAGGCAGCAGCCCCAAGGGAGAAATGGGATATGATCACAGGGGAAAGGACAGAAGGAAGAGCTGAGAAGATGAAGAAACTGGAAACAGTGTTGTCCTTTGATCTGCTGAGTACCAAGTAGTGATAGGTCAAATCCAGTGAGTAGAATCAAGCTCTTTTGCCTCTCAGGAAAGCAAGCTTATGTCCAATCCCTTTCCCACAACTGTTACCTCAGTGCCTCTCCCAGCTCTATAGCTGGAATGAATCCTGGAGCTGGTTTGGTAGAACCAGCCTCAATCTGCAGCAGGGAATGCAGAGGAGGGTTAGGCCTATTGCATTTCTATCGTGGTCAGTGACCTTCTGGTTATTTCCCCAGTCTCAGAGGCACTAAGTACTTTTATTGTCACATGATGGGAAATAAGCCTCTTCTCTGGAGCTTCAAGTAATACATGGGACATTGATGAATTCATACCCCATAGCAATTTCATTTACTTATGCAGACAAATACATTTTTAGATAGTCTCAGTTCTTACAAAAGACTGATTGATTCTTTCCTGCTACTGCAAAATACAACTAGGAAAATCTAATGCAATCTTTTTTTTTTTTTTTTTTTTTTTTTTTTTTNTTTTTTTTTTTTTCCCTTTGAAACCAGGTCCTGTTGGGCCAGCTGGTCTCCCTGGACAGCAAGGTACCAATCTCCATGAGCTTTGATTCTGTTTCTTAAGAGAACTGCATTCATCAGTTTTCCTTTGTTTCTAACTCTCAGCCCTTGGCACAATCCCTCTTCCTTTTGTTTGCACATTTCTTCCTTTCAGTCAATTGTGCTGTATTATTTGGCTTAATGAGTCTTATAAAGAATTTCTATTATTTTTTTCCCTCCCAGGGGAAGATGGGGGGTGGCAAGACCCAATATGATGTGGATGCTACAAATGGCTTTAAAAATTTTTTTTCTGGAGGCTGGTATTGCTAAAGCATTTATCAAGTGCAGTTGTCTTTCTGTGATAGGGGATATAGACCAGCTGGATACCTCCTGCCATTTTGAAAAGTGGGAGAACAAACTAAAACCAAATGAGGAATAGTGTCATTGTGAAACCACATCTGTTTGAAAGGGTCTGAACAGAGCTGACTCCTAAGAACAGTCCTTAAGCATTTTTCTATTATTCTGTTAAAGTAAATTGTGCAGTGATTTCCACATTTTGAATACAGTGTCACTCAGAGGCAGGGACTGAGTTCCTGCTCCCAGTTCACATAAACAAATTCTGAACCCGTTGTCAGGGAGGTGAGGAATGGGTAAAGAATGCCACCCTCTCTCTGTTACATAATTCATTTAATTATTTTATTTATTTTTTTTTTTGTCTGAAAAAGGTCCACGGGGTGAGAAGGGATCTGCAGGTGAAGCTGTGGTAGAAACCATCAAAACAGAAGTTTCCTCATTAGCATCTCAAAGTAAGAGGGCCTGCCTTCCGCTCCTTTGCTTGGAGGGGTGCCAGAGGCCTCAAGGCGCCTGCTCACATCTAACGAGATGTCTCTACCTCTTTCCAGTCAGTGTGACATAGAGCAAGTGTGTATTTGGTTCTGGGACAGCAATACCAGTCACCTTTTCTGCCGTCCTTTCATCCATGCATCCCAGTGTGCTTTCAAAAGGAAGCAGATGGCAGCAGGCCCATGTTGCAGAGAGGAAAGCTAAGGAAAGGTGCCTGGTGAACAGTCCCTGACAGCAGAGCTGGTCACAGACCTGTGAGGTTCCAGCCTGGCCTTTAGGCTCTGTGTTCATATGGGGTGGTTCCCTGTCTAACAGGGGCACAGAGACATCTGTAGGAGGAGGACCAATTTGAAAAGACATGTTAATCTAAGCAACAGGAATCAAACCTAAGCAAATTAGATGATGTATTCACAGCGCAGCAAATGCTATTTTAAGATGAAAAAATGTAGAGCAGAACAGAATGGTTTAGCAGCATCCCAAGAAAAGCATCTGCTTGCTCTGTGCAATACTAGCTGTGTGCTGCCCTTACAGTCAGTATTCTTAGGTTCTGGTACCTCTGCAAATGTGCAGGAGAGGCAAGGTAGAGGAGTGCAGAGAGTAATGAATTGTCCTTGCATGATTGCCATTTGAATGGGTCTTGTAGATCCAGACACTGCTTCAGTACTGTCCCATCCCCCATTCAGGAGTCTTGTCTTTCAGCATCATGGAGCTTTGAGTCTGTGACTCAGCTTGGAGGTGAGGTTACACTTCCAACCAAGAGAACACAGTGAAGCTGCTTGTTAAGTAATGGTTGCATAATGTTCTCCAGAAACTTGCCTCTGAAAGAATTCTTCCTCTCCTTGAAAGTTCTTTGCTCCTTTGCTAGCCTTTGAGGATTTTGCTCTTTCCCTCTGCAAGCATTACTCTCTAGAGAGCTCTCCATGTTTCCAGTATGCTGCCAGCCTGCTCAGCACTGTATTTTGTTCCATGTCCTAGCTGGCGTGCTGGCAACCAAACTTATATCTCCCCTCTACTTCAGCTTTGGCTCAGGTCACCCAGGTCCTGCCTTAGTCAACCTTTGATTGTAAGAGCTTCTAACAGTAATATAACAGTGTTTCTATAGCAGCAGTAGCTCCATAGCAACAATTTTCCTTTTTTGTATGTGTGTTTCATTTGTACAGTGCTGGCAGATTTACAAGGGCGAGCAGGACCACCAGGTCCCCCTGGCCCACCAGGTATGTAATAGAGCAGAGCTCAGTACATAAACAGAGATGCTAACACACAGGGCATTTCTGCACCATGCAGTTTGCTGAGTAAATATTCTATAATACTCTTGTTTCTTCTGTTATCAGGTGAATCTGTGCAGGGACCCCCTGGACCTCGTGGCCCCCCAGGTGAGAGCTTGTTTCTCTGAAAGAAACCTGGAAAGTGGGAGGTTTTTCCATTGCCTCTATTTTGTGCCTTGAGCTATCCCAGATGCAGTTTTGAACCTAGTGGAAGTTAATAGGGTTGACTTTAATGGAAGCAGCACTTGATGTAGGGGATTCCTGCTAACACAATTCCATCACAATATAGTTTCACAGTAGCCAGATGCTGCCCAAGAAAGGAAAATTGCTTTGGCAGAGGTTTGCTCTCCGGAGTAGTAATTCATAAAAGCCATACTTTTTGGGCAGACACTCAACATTTTCAAGTCCCCAGAGGAAGTAACTGCAATCTATTCCATCTTTACTTCTTAGTTTTCCAGCCTTAACTTCCATCTGGGGACAAATGGAGTAGTAGTTCTTGTAATGAGAAAATCCCCACTTGCCATAGCAAAGTTTTTAACATCCAGAAGAGTTGCAGTGCAGGAGGACATGAGACAGGAGCTCTCTGTACCACAAGGAAGGGAGTTTCCCTGACTTATGTCTGCCGTGGTGGCAAATGATAATGAAAAACAACTATCAAGGCTGGATGTGTGTGGAGAAAACAATTATACTAGCCTACACTTGGAAATATTCGAGCTATGGCCATGGCTGGAGGTGTAGCAGCTCTGATGTGCATTTACTTACACTGCTGAGGTTCATCCTTCCTGAAGCCTTTTTGTGTCCGTTTTGCCTAGGAGAAGGATTGCCAGGACCTCCAGGTCCACCAGGGAGACCAGGTTCTTCCATGTCTACCTCAGGTAGGTTCTTCCCACTCATTCCCTTGCCTGTGCCCTGGGATTGACTGCTGGGGTTCCAGAGACCATATCCTTGGCTAGGACCAGATGGAGGCAAAGAAAATTTGTGTCATGTTCTGTTGGATGTCATGAAGGAATCTTTTTGTTTTAATTACAGAAACGTTCATCACAGGCCCACCAGGTCCACCAGGCCCGCCAGGTCCAAAGGGAGACCAAGGTGGGTATATCCTGCTGCCTCAACAACATACTAAATGGATCTCAGCACCTCAGACTGAAAAGAAGGAAATGATTGGAAGCAGGAAGTGTCCTGCCTTTCTCTGGCTGTAAGAAAGTTAGCACACAGTGGTCAGCAGGACTCCTGTCTGAAGCCATAAAACAAGTCAGTGTTTGTCAGAGAAATTTATTAGCATCCAGTACTTGTGTCAAGACAATCACTGTATTCAGATCCCAACTTTGCAAGCCCGTTAGATTCAGAAGCATTCAGAGCTTCAGATTTGCCATTAAAAGGGAACAATCTTTCCGCAAAAAGCAGCGTGGGCTTGGCTAAGTCACTGCAAGGAGGTGGTCCAGTGAAGTGGAGCTTGGCTCTCAGCAGTTAATCATGGGACCTACTCCCTTTCCTCTTTTCTGCCCTGCAGAAAAGTTCAAGGGCATGATAATATATTCTGCAGTGAGGGCTAGGATGCTTCAGATCAGAACAAAGCAAATGATAACACTCTTACTCTGCTCCCCTGTTCACAGGTGAACGGGGTCCACGAGGATTCACAGGTAAGGAAACTTCCAGGAGATATCAGTGGGGTGTAAGGTTGCTAACCTGTGTATGACTGCTCCTCCACTTCTGTGCCCTATCCAGGAGAACCTGGTGAGCCTGGCCTTTCAGCATTCTCCTCCCATGGTCAGTATGCCCCCTTTTGCCTTTGAATTCATGGTCCCTGGGCTGAAACCAGGAGACAAAATCTTGCTCTATTGATTCTAGATTAGTTAGATTAGTTTTAATGGAGCCAGGATTTTGTCCACACACTTTATTCCTGTGAAACTGACTCTTCTTATGCAATTGGCAGGTGACAGAATCACTATCCAGGGACCTCCAGGAATTCCAGGCCCACCAGGCCCTCCTGGACCCAAAGGTGAAGTAAAAAATCTTCTTTTCTTTCGTTGCTGGTGGTCTCTTGAGATTGAAGGGTGGAAGTACAACTGTGTCCACCCTTGCCTTTTCAGGCAGAGCAGGACCATAGCAACAGCACAAGGCACCTGGGCATGTCACAGAAGGCTCAGAAAAGCTGCTGTAGTCTCCTCCTCCTGCTCTTCCTCAACCAGCTGCTAATTCAAGATAGTCATTACAGTGGCTGGGTTGTTGCTTCTCTAACAACATGTAGCTCAACTGTTTTTCACAACCAAATATGCAACATGCAGTGACACTCATTGCTGTCTCCCTCACTCTGATTTCCAGGTGATGCAGGCGTCCCAGGAGCTCCTGGCATCCCAGGAGCATCACGAGGTAAGAGGCCAGACCTTCATTGCTCTGATATTATCAAGAAATGCTGACAACCTGGTGTGGATTTTGAGAAAGTGTGGGTGTCCACCTAATGCTGATGGGATTTGTCTTTTTTGCACAGCTTGCCTTAAATCAGACAATTTAAGAATTGCAAGTTTTCCATTTCCAGTTTGCTGGGAATAAATTGAGACAGAGTGTGTCCTCATGGGACATGAAAGAAAGGGATTCCAGTTTGTCTAACCTTCTTCCACAAGGTACATGGGAAGCTGCATTGAACAGCTTTTTTCCTCCAGTGAAAAAAAGTTCTGATCAGAAAAAAAGTGCCCTTTGTTCAGTTTCAGTTACCCTCAGGTGGAGTCATGTGAATTAAGCTGCTTTCGTTCTGAGTAAGAGCACTGCAACCTAGAAATACTACCTCAGGGTGCAGGGAAGACAGATACTTTAAAGATTATGGTGTCACTCAACACCAAGGTGACAGGAATCATACTGGACCCACCTGTATCTTGAAATGGAGATGAGTGGGGAGGTTCTTGAGATTGTGCTGCCCAGGCTGGCTGGCACTGGGAGCAGAAGAGCAGTAAGGTTCACCTGAGGAGATTGACTGCTTTGTGGAGCTCCACAGCATTGCACACTGGTGCACAAGCTGACCAGGTCTGTCAGTATGAAGCCAGGGAGGTCTCTGAACTGAGCCCTGAAGAGCTGTGTGAGCCAAATGACAAGATGCTGGATCAGTTGAAGGTGTTACAGTGTCTGACAGCCTGTGCTTGGGCTGTGGTCAGAGACAGAGGGGGAGACCTCCCTACTCTATTACCAAAGCTCTTTCCAGACTCGTGGGAAGGACTCAGTGCAAGCACCCTTTAGCATCACTCGGTATAATACAACCATGCCCAAACCACTCCTTCTCCTTACCATGCTTTCTGCAGGTGGATCCAGACAAATTCAGGGACCCCCAGGACCTCCTGGGCCACCAGGTCCTCCTGGCCCAGGTGGAAGTTCAGCTCAAGAGATTCAGCAGTATGTCACTGACTACCTGAAGAGTGAGTAATAACGAGATTTTGCCATGGGTCAGCAGGTGCATGCCTTTCTCTTTTGCTCCCTGAGTCCCTTGTCACTCTCCCTTTAGAAGCAGCAGCCCTACTGCTCTTGCTTTATTTCTGTTGAATATTGTGAAGCACTGTTGCTCACTGTGGCCTCTGCAGAACTGTCCTTCTGGTGGCATGCTTTTTGCTAGGGGAAGAGGGTCCAGTCATTGTGCATATGGCCATTGTCTTCCCTCTGATGTGAGCATATCTTGCCCTTCCTACCCAGGTGACAATGTAAGGCCTTATTTGACTGGTGCCCAAGGCCCACCAGGCCCTCCAGGCCCACCTGGAGTCATCACCACTGCAGATGGGACGACCTTTGATTATGCAGAGCTGGCTACCCGTGTTATGAGCTACATGACAAGTAAGTGCCACATTGGTAAGCTCTGTACTGAGTTGCATGCTCAGCTGAACTTGTGCAACATTTAGGAAGTGAGAACAAGAGGAGTAGCAACTGTCTTTAAAAAACAGCACCCCAACCCAGTTATCTTCTGCAGTCTTGACCCTAGACTCCACACAGCTGAGGTGGCCTCTGAGCCTTATCCCATTTTAATGGTTAGATGAACAGTTGCTACTGTTTATAAAGTCTCACATTAAACACTAGCTGTAGGCTCTGCAATGCCTCCAAGACTGACACAGAGGTGGCTCTATTTCGTTTATGTGGTCTCATGTATTCTGGGGCTGTCTTGTACACTTGGGGCTCTCCTGAAGTAAATAAAATTCCCAGAGCTTTTGGAAGTAGCCTGGGGTCTCAGTCAGAAGAGCACAGACCACACAACTATGGAGATGACCAGGATGTGTGAGGCAGCAACTGATTCATGGTTGAGAGCATAGGAAGCCCATTCCACCAGTTAGAGTGGATTTATTCAGCTCCTTTGTCCTTGCCTGACCCCTTTTCACCTTCCATCTTATCCTGCCTGATGTGAAACCTTTTCATTCCCACAGGCTCTTCAGATCACTATCAATCATTTGCCAGCTCAGTATCAACTAGATCAGTTTTGTACCAAGAACTTCTGGATATGTTACAGAGTAAGTGACCCTGAAGGGAAATGTGTGGGTTGAGAGTAAAGCATCCCTGCAGTCTGGAGATCTGTCCCTTCCCTTCCAGTCTCCTGCCTTCAACCAGCTGCCGCAGAGAGCAAAGGCCTCCACAGGTCCTGCTGAGCAGCCTGCAATGTCTCCTTCCAAGTCCCTTGGAGACACATTTATGTCTCTTGTACTTGTCAGTCTCTGTGCTTTCCAGAAGCTATACTTCCTTAACTTTGCTTTTCCTATCCACTGCTTTAACTCTCTCCTTGGCTCTCTAGGTGGTATATGCCTATGTCCTTCCTTTTCAGGAATTCCTCACACTTTCTCTCAGTCTCTCACTAAACTTCGGGCTTCTGCTTTCCAGTGCCCCCACTCTCTTAAGGTTCCTCCCATTCCTTCTTGCCCACCCCAAAGCCTTTGCTATATCTGTTCTTAAGAGAATACACAGCGCTCTGTATTCTTTTCTACACACACTGTTACTGTGAGCTGATGGATAAATCACCTTGGTGTTATTTTGCTGTGCCTGAAGCTACTGGTGATGCTGACCAACACTGCACTCCTCCTGTGTGATCCAGTGGGGAGTCAATTCCACATTCCATACAGTCTAATGGCTGCTGAAATGCACAGAACTCAGCATGGTCTTTCCCAGCTGAGCCGCCTTTTTATTCCCTTTACCCAAGATGTTATCCAGGGTGTCCTGAAGAAACAGAGCACAAGCAGATCTTACCCTCCTCAAACCGTGGGTTGCAGGAGGTTCCCAACCCTGTCACTAATGTTTCTGTCACCATACACAAGGCAATTAACTCTCAGAAGAGGAGGAGATGGCGGGGGAAAGTAGCTGTGCATCCATCAGTCTTGATGGCCTCCCTAGTGATGGTGGCTCAGCTCACAGGGTGGGAACTCCTTGTATCTGATGTCTTTGCTGGAGCCTTAAAAGATGTATTTTTTATTTCCAGGAGATGAAATTCGTCAGTATCTGATTGGCCCTCGGGGCCCACCGGGACCTCCTGGACCTGGGGGAGATGGGATGTCTCTGTCACTGGATTATGATGAGCTCACCAGACGATTTATCACCTACTTGACAAGTAATGATCTTTATTAGTGTGCATTTCCCCCTGTTCCTTTGGGAGCCAAGCAGAAAGCTCATGCT
>VYZU01046368.1:3315-14020 GCA_013401355.1 Ceyx cyanopectus
GTCTTCAGAGCTTTAGTCTGAAGATATAGACAGTCTGGCTATATTTATTAATTAGTATTTACTGAAGTAATCTACATGTCTGCCTTCTGCTCCTTGATCAGAGACGGCTCACATTCCATACCTTCAAGAAAGATTTCGAAGAATGTTTATCTGAAGATTTTTCAGAGGATTGAGGAGGGAGAAGGAAGGGTAGAGTGGTAGGGGTTTTTATAAGACAGTTATAACTAAGGATTTAAATTTTCTTAAGACAGGTCCTGTATTTATAATTAACGTCAAGAATGCTTCTGGATGTTTCAGAAGATAAAAATGATGTTTGGTAAATTGAAATATGAACAGTTTATACACATTTTTTTCTCTGTGCATCTGTTCTTTTTTATTGTTGTTTATGTGTCTACTGGCTTAACACAAATATTTATGTAGGTTTGAAAACTTTGTAATAATTCCACTTGACTACTTTATTTATTTATTTTGCACATGGTCTACAACCTGTATTTTTTGCTGTCTTTCCCAGTTTCTTGTTTATTATGGTAGTTTTATAACTTCTACTACATTTTTTTTTCCAGTCAGCATTTTGCAACACATAGAGGAAATATGGAAAGTTACATAATTACACAGTCATAAGCAGATACGTCATCTATGTAAGAAGAACTGGAAATCAGAGCTTCTTTAGAGACCTATTTGTGTATCTACCTATTGCTGTGAAAATGTTTTAATCTAAATTAGAGATGGGCTATATGAATTTGTTTTCATTCTGGTGTTCTTTTGAAAGACAACACCATACAGAGATTCACCTGAGAGGAATAAAACTGTCACTGAGGCTTATTTTATTAAGTAGAGGAAACACTGTCATGTTTCCCTTCCCATCTCAATCCTGTGCTGGTTAATGTTAATTTTTAAAATAGTAAGTCCTAGTATGGTGTAGTGATGCTGTCTGAACAGAGATTGATCATTCTTTTGCAATTACTTTGTTTCTTTTCAGAAACATTATTTTAATTTATAATTATAATCTATTTATACTTTCTGTTATTATTGATAATATTTTCTATTATCAAAGTGACTCCACATTTACTGTCTATAAACTACATTAAAATTTACATTAAAGAGCCAACAAAATCTTGGTCACTATTAAAAAAAATATTTTTTTGGCCATAAAGTAGCTTTTGTCACTTCTCTGGAGAAGTGTTTGAGTCTCCTGGCTCTTGTATAAACCTGTGCAGAATAATTATGGAATATGCAACAACAAGATGTATTCTTAGATAGTCATACATTTCTAGCAATGAATTATCAGAAGCAAAAACACACATTTGGTTTGTGCACATGGGATTTTAGCCAAAGTAAATTAATCAGACTTTTAATTCACTTGGGTTCAAATTCATTTAGACTTGTCANATATCCCCTCACTACAACTCCCAAATATGCTGAAACAGATTTTTTTTTTTTCTGCCTAGTCTCATTTATTTCTAGGCTCATATATTTCTGTCATATTTAAATGAAGTCTAACTGGCTTTGCAGAAAAACCCATCCTAAAACTATCATGTGATTAATATATGTGAGTGCTCAACACAGTTTAAAACTACACAGGAAGAACTTAATGACCCCCCAGAAGACTCTGAACGAAAGGTAAATATAACTAAATATATATAAAGGTAAATATAACTAAATAACTCCACGGAGGAGAAACAAAAGGGAAGGTTTGGAAAAGTGCAAAAAAGAAAAAAGCATGAAAGTGAAAAAGACTCACTGACAGGTAGATAAAAGTTGTGATAAGAGTCTAAAGAAGATCTAAAGGAAAAAAGGGAAATAATAAGTAAATGCTCATAAATATTTAATGGAGCAGGAGAGACAAGAAGAAAAAGCACTGGGAAAAAATGAAAGACGATATATGCCCAAGGAATGAAGGAAGTCAGGAATTAGGTTGAAAAGACAAACTGTATGAGAGATAGGCAAAAAAAAAAGAGAGGAATAGTTAGTTACTGTGTGTGCTCTTGCTTACAGAGATAAGTTTTCTAGTAACGTGAAGCTGTACATGTCACTTCATGACATCAACTATAACTGTATATAATGTTAGTTTTAGATGTCCTCATGCAATTGCCTGATAAAGCTCAAAGATAAATTTATTCTGCCAAATGTTTTGACAGACCAAGCTATTTTCCCATCCTAGTATTTTTATATTAGCAATCCTCCAGTACAGTTCAAAGTTTGTATGTGTATGTAAATAAACAGTTTCACTAAGAACTTGGCTTTGTAAATATTTGGACTATTTAGGAGCTTTAAAGAAAAAGACAAATAATTTGGATAGTGGGTTAAANACTCTGCTGCATTTTCCAATTGACTAAAAATATGTCTTATAGTGTGCCTATACAAGTCAAAATAAACACTTAATGTAGCTATAGGAAAAATAATTCAGTTCTATATAATTTATTATTATTATTATTTTTTAATCTCAATGCCCTGTTGAAACCTTAACATTATGGTTTTCTTTTTAGTATCATATTGAGAATTTCATAAGCAGGCAACTATTATTAGTAATTTTCTTCATGAATAGTAAAGAGCTTCACTACAGTTCCAAACCATGTATTTTCCCGTCAATAGTGTTTACAGTATGTTGTGCTCTGCCTCATCATAAGAAAGGACGACAGCTTATAAAATGTTAATAAGCAACTTATTTATAGATAGGGAATGGTAATTTCTGAATATTAATTGGAATAATTCTAATGGAACGGTCATGAAACAGACACAAAAAGAAGACTCCCCCCTCTAATTGTTGAATAGTGCATATTTTTAGACTATAAATTATTTACATGGAGTTGCTGCTTAAGAGACAGAAACCTTTTATCTTTCAGTCCTTGTTTTAAATCCAATCAACAAAATGACTCTAACTTCACATTTCCCCTAGAGCTTGACAGTCATGAAAGCACAGCCATTTTTAGGCAGATGTTTGCTGTTGAAAAGATGCATTAAAGCATGGACCATTAGCTAACTGTAGTGTAAGTCGTCAAAGATTCAGGTTGCTTAACAAATTGATATCTGTTCAGAAAACAAAAGGCAGAAAGTTTATGGAATGCTGCAGTAGTTCTTATTGACTGACTTTGAGATCAACAAGAAGTGCTACATTGGGCAGATTATGAACAGAATGACAATGGGGCATGTTTCAAAACAAGCTTGAAACTGAATGAAATAAATGATTAATTAAAGTGATATATCCCCTCACTACAACTCCCAAATATGCTGAAACAGATTTTTTTTTTTGAATAGTTAGTTACTGTGTGTGCTCTTGCTTACAGAGATAAGTTTTCTAGTAACGTGAAGCTGTACATGTCACTTCATGACATCAACTATAACTGTATATAATGTTAGTTTTAGATGTCCTCATGCAATTGCCTGATAAAGCTCAAAGATAAATTTATTCCGCCAAATGTTTTGACAGACCAAGCTATTTTCCCATCCTAGTATTTTTATATTAGCAATCCTCCAGTACAGTTCAAAGTTTGTATGTGTATGTAAATAAACAGTTTCACTAAGAACTTGGCTTTGTAAATATTTGGACTATTTAGGAGCTTTAAAGAAAAAGACAAATAATTTGGATAGTGGGTTAAATGGAAATCGTTTCTTTGCAATTGTAGGTTAGTGTGGTCATTATGATACTCGTGCTAAGCTCACCAATACCAACCCAAACTTTCCTGTTTATTCCTCTAGATTTTGTATTGATAAATAATATATTTTAGCTCTGGATTATTCTTCTTTTATCTTCTAATAATGTATAGTTGTGTTTTTGCTACCAGAATCCATTATTGTAAATAAGGTGATAGGTGTATACATTGGTTAAACATTCATTAATGTCGACAGCATTAATTAAAAAACCTGAATTTTACTGCTACTTTAAAGAGGAGTAGAATGGGACCCCTTACCCCTTATACTATTGCAAATAATACTTTGTTTACTGTAATATAGTATTTTTAAATGACATATACTTACAATTATATTTTTATTTAAAACTTATTTTTTCCATACTGCTGAATTAAGAAGTAACATTTACAGGGGCAAAAAAATTATCTTGTTCTCATATGGAGTCCGATTTGAGCTCACTGAAACTATTTTTTCCCACTGGCTTGAAAGGTTTCAGATCCATCAGATTTATGGAGTTTCCTAAGGTTAAGAATCGTGTAAAATTGGGACTATACAAAGGAATAAAGTAATAATTTCAAAATTATGTCTCAATTTTCCTAAATTAAGACAGTCCCAGCTTAACCCTCACTTCAAGCCACAGTGTATCTAATTGTCCTTAATCAGATGAACCTAAAATTGGAAGGCAACGACATGATCAAGTAGCATCTTCATTAAGAGATGTCATTGTTTGACTTACAGAGAAACAGTTGAGGTTAGATTTGTATACATATTTTTTATCTTCTTATTTTTTAAGGTGAATTAAGAAATACTGTATTCATTGAAAACTAAAAACTTATAGTGGATAAAGTAATTGAATGCACTAAGCAGTGAATAAATTACATTATTCAACAGAAATATTGCAATGCTTAATTGGGCTGATTTTTCACTTTTATCAATGAAAATAATCGGCAAATTCATAAAGTACAATGCCACAATTCCTTTCCAATCATTAATTTACATTCTTAAAAAAAAATAAAGGTTAAAAACATCTCTGAAAAAAAATGCAGTGGCTTTACAAATTATTTTCTATTCTGTCTATTGAAAGTGCATATTTCCTTTTTCAGTAAACATATTTTGTCACTTACTGTTCTGGCAATGCAAGTCTGTTTGTCCTTGTAGCATAATGATCTGACCACTTAATGGTAAGGAGACTTCCCTTGAGAATATATATTTATTATTGCATGACCATTTCTTAATCTCTATGAATCATTTACTACATTTACAGCTTTTGTGGATCTGTATTGTTTCTTTTTCCCATCATTGCTCTACCAAAATGTCACCAGAAGGAGGTAAAAATAATGGGTTTGGGTATATATATATAATATATATAATTTAACAGTACATTAATTTTGGATAATTACATCTTGTTTTGTATACAAAGGCAAAGTTTGAGTTCTTTCAATGAAATCCTAGTAATATTTTGAGCAAAGTTAAAGGTTTTGAGTAAAAGGTTTATGTCTGATATTTTTTATGCTGACAGAATACTGTAATATTACTACTTTTAAAATATGTATTATTTTCACTGCCTTTCTTCATAGCTGGTATATATATAGATGTCCAGGTTTGGACAAGTATTATCTTAAATTTAGCAATGCGAGACCAGAGGGCATATAAGGAGACAAGAATATTATTAAAGAATACATATATATATGTATTTGTATAGAACATAAAGAGCAAAACAAAACAATCTGATTGCTTGTTGCCCTTCGCAACAAGTTCTGAACACCTTTTGGTCTACATTCCGTTTTGTTCTAGCCAAACTCTAACTTAGCCAGATGCTTCATTATAATCAGGAACGTCTCCACCTGCAGGCACCACCTTTATTCCTTGTTCCTGCTTTACCTGGTCCTGGGCAGGAAATTCTCCAAACCACTACAGTATTAACTCTTTAGCAATCAAATCATGTCTGGCCTCTATAAACCTGTCAAAGTTTGGCTTTTTTTCTAGCAGCAAATAGCTTAAGTATAAGTTTATCATGGTTATACTTTATTGATTTATGAAAGCAATTAGGAAAAAGGAGGAAACCGAAATCTTTTCCTCCTTTTCCTAAGAACAAGGAACTCCACAGAACTATCACACAGATTTTCTTTTTCTTGAGTTTGAGTAGATAAAATTCTTTTCTCCCTGAGATATCAGCATATGAACTTTTATTGTTATATCACTTTCTTTGAATAGGTGATCCAGATTTTAAGATTACCAAAGCATGATTTATTATAATTTTTTTATGATATTGTCATGAAAGAATGAAATGAATGGCAGATAGGTTAATCTTGAATGATGATTATAATATATAATATATGCACCCATATAAATGCTTATACATGCACATAAACATTAATGCATATTAGAGTGCACACATACATAAATCTTGTCTTGAGATGTATTTATATATGAGCTGTGCTAAATTACCATTGATTTCACTGCCACATGTTAAGTATTTATAGATTATATCACATAACAAATTTTTCTTGGTTTTTTTTGTTGGTTTTGTTTTGGAGGCCATTGTTGTTGTGTTTTATTTTGTTTATTTGTTGTAATTAGACTGATGTGAAGTTGACAGACCCATAGCTGCCTTGATCAACCTATGTCCCTTATAAAATGTTGAGCAGAGCAGCAGTCTGCCCAAATTCCCCAGATCCTACAGTAGAGTCTTAAATTTATTAAAGAATCAACATCAGTCATCCAGACTGCTCCATAATCCTTAATTTTAATGTTCTTCCCTGTAAATTAGTTTGAGTTGTATATACTCTGAATTATATTGTACAGCCTACATGTATGCGTCTCCATCCCAAACACATGCATTTGATCAGAGGAATAAAATGCAGAGCATTTACTTAGCCAACACAAAAATCAACTACTTCTCCCTTTTCCTGGTCAGGGAGGGAGCACCAAACAGAAAGAAAAAAAAGCTCAATGACTTTAGGACTGGTATATTTTTTTGGAGGTGGAAAATTTTAGTTCCTCACTCAGATAAAACAGGCTTTATAAAAACAGTGATCTTGAAAGAAAAGTTTTGTTTTCTTTTGGTTTGGGAAGAGAATCCTGAGCTGATGCTGCAGCAACTAAATTTTACATGATAGGACCTTAAGCAAAATATATATCCCATGGATACTTAGGTGCCTCAGAATGGGCTCTGCTATATTGAGCACAAAGACAGAAGTCCTCGAACTACCTAGAGCTGAATATTTGGATTGACAGTACTACAGTTTGCTCTTTTTCACAGCATGGGGAACCATATTTATGGGTTGAAAGTCTGCCCTGGAGAGAAGGCTTATTCTGTCTTTCAAGTCAAGAAAGAGAAATGGTCTTCTTTCTTCTAAAAAGCACTTCAGCCTCTGTGGGAATCTCCCATGGGGTTCTGTAGGCAAAGTTACTTAATCCTCTGCATCACAAACTGTGCTGCAACCTGTAAAGATCAAAAGGTACCGTTAACCTATCTGCATTTTAATCATAATAATTTCAGTAGAATTTCTCATCTTTGCATACACTGGCATATATACTCCAGTATGTGATTATGCTCCTACAGTCATGAATATTAACTCTTTTGTCCAGAGAAATGTGTATTCTCTTCAGAGCTAGTGGTTAATAAATAATTCTCAAAGCTTCTTTGAGAATATTGAATCCCTGACTTTTTTTTCTAGAATTTCATGAAAGAGAAATTTCTGGAATAGAAAAGTGTTAGTGAATCGAAAAGTCTATGTGAGAGAGCAATTGGAATGTATTGAGCTCTCCCTGGGGGACAATGAGGAGCAGGTTGAAAGCTTGTGGGTAAGGATTAAGGGGGAGACTAGTATGAGAGACATTGTAGTAGGTGTTTACTACAGGCCACCTGATCAGGATAAGGAAGCTGATGAGGCCTTCTACAAGCAGCTGGAAGTAGCCTTGCAATCACAGGCTCTGGGTGTCATGGGAGACTTTAATTACCCTGTGGTGGGAAAGCTACATAGCCAGGCACACACAGTCCAGAAGGTTTCTCCAGAGCATTGATGATAACTTCCTAATGCAGATGTTGGAGGAGCTGACAAGGACAGAAGTGCTGCTGGACCTTCTACTGACCAACAGAGAGGGACTGTTTGAGGATGTGAAGGTAGGAGGCACCTTTGGCTGTAGTGACCATGAGATGGTGGAGTTTAAAATTACAGGCAGTAGGCACAGGGCCACAAGCAGGACTGCTACCCTGGACCCCTGACCCTCAGCAAGCTGGCTGATGACACCAAACTGGGAGGAGTGGTTGACACAGCAGCAGGCTGTGCTGCCATCCAGAGAGACCTGGACAGGCTGGAGAGCTGAGCAGGGAGAAATTTAATGAAATTGAACAAGAGCAAGTGTAGAGTCCTTCATCTGGGGAGGAACAACCCCATGTATCAGTACAGGCTGAGGACTGATCTACTGGAGAGCAGCTCTGCAGAAAGAGACCTCTGATGATCATATACATCTCACTCTTAGTTATCCTTCAGGCAGAAAGGATAGCACAGGGAGCTTTTTAGCAGGTACCTAATATTAATTTTCTAATGAAACAGTTCAATTTTTTTGTTCTTTGCAGAAAACCAAAAAGCTAACTTTTTCCTTTTAAATTACATTGTTTCCCCTCATATTTTAAAGCATATGCTTTATGTAATATATCACTTCTTTATATATTCAGCTGTTGACACATTTCTAAAAGTCTGTTCATGTGGTCATCTAATGCTTTCTCAAACCATTTTGCACTCAAATAATTGCTAAATTGATACTAAATTCTGGTAGTTTAGGACAGCAACAAAACATATATAATCATACCATAATTTGTCATTGATACACATGAATACCTTTGTCATAATATACAAAATAGTGATTAGAAACCTCATAAGCTTTTTCATGCTCTTCTATCTAGCACATACCCTGTACCATTGCTGGTAGAAAAATTTTCTCCTAAGCTGCTGAAGTCATTTTTTTGAAGTTCTTTAGTAGGAAATATTTTAAATGTTTTCCTTCTCTGGATGGAGGTTTTTGAAAACTTATGCATAAGAGCTTTCATACCATCCCAGGACCTCATTTACTCTGTTCTCCTGGGCATAATTCACATTGTAGTATTCAACAAGGACCTTCTCTAATTCTGCAGTAGCACCATATTTTTGCACATAAAAAAAGTGTTAGTCATTTGTTTAAACAGTTTAAGGCTGAAAATGTCTGGGCTCATGTTATATTGCAAGTGCATGATTTGATATTGAATTCTTACCTTACTTCATAAGATTTAAGCTTATACCTTGTACATATATTATGAATTTGCTGCAACAGAAGAGAAGTTAATGTCTTTATATATTTGATGTCTGTGGGTGTAGAAAGTACAACTGCACACATTAGCATTTAATTTCCTCCAACTGTCTGCCAGTTAAAGATCCCTGAGGATTTTGTTTAATTTGTAAGTGAAAGCTGGAAGCCATTCTGCTCTCTCTGTGTCTGTCCTCCACACCAGAGTTCAATTAAACATCTCCCCTATGGTTTCCTTCACCTGGAAAAACAAAGCAAATGCACTAAAAGAAAAAGGACCTGCATCTGAATTAGACAGGTTCATGTCGGTTAGGTGGATATATATGCAAGTAGGTAGCCAAGCTGTCATTCCTAACCCTTTCCTCTAGTGAAAATAAATCTCCTCTATTTACTTTCACTCATTGAATCATCCAAACTAGCATTTTTTGTGTTGATTAAAACAGCTAAATCTTTCTTCTCTAGGTGGCCCTACTTCTTTTCCTATTCATTTTCTAGCAATCCCATCATCCTCTTTGTCTTCTTGATTTCAAGGTTCAGTCTATTAATAATTAATTACAATCACTTGTCTATGTGATAATAGCTAACATGGATTTTGGCATGATGTAGCAGCAAGGCTTTTTTAATTTTTAAAAAATAGGTTAAATTCTCTCTGGACATGAAGAAGACAATTATATTTCCTTCCCCAACCTTGTCAACTTTCAAGAACTGATAATAGTGATTTCAGGTCCAATTGTTGCAACCTGCATTTAAATAATTCGTAGAAAATAACCACTAAAATCCTTAAAATATATATTTTGTGTTTACGAAGCTTATGCATTTCTTCTCTCCTCCAAGTTTCAGTTCAGATTATTTCAATAAAATAAGAAAATCTAAAATAAAACTAGAATTCTGCCTTTTAACATTAAACTCAAAGTTTATTTTAATTTATGTAATGCAGACAAGTGCATGCTGTTGATATACAACTGCAGCATGTTAAATAGTGGGAGTGATGGAGAAAATACCTTTAAATGTTCAATTTTACAAGCCATTGTTAACAATAAAGTGATATACACAGGAATAAGACCTCTTTTTTCTTTTTTTTTTTTTGTTACACAGCAAATCAGTGAAGAAAAAATTATCTATTTTTAAAGGCCACTTACAGAGGTAGCTGGAACTAGGGAAGCATCACACATCTTGTGAAAATGTATTATCCACTTAAGAAATGGCACAGCTTCATTACTGAGCACAAAATCAAAAGATCTGTTGAATAAACCTTTCTCTAACTCTATGAAGACATAAGTCACATTTCTGTTATTAGCATGAAAGCACACTCTTTGATAGCAAGTGCTAAAGAGGGCTGAAAATATTTTTTCATCACTGAATTTCCAAGCCACTAATTTAACAACCTCTAACTGGATAAATGAAGATACTTTGCATAATTTTGCTGTTTCTTGTAAGTTGCTATTCTAAAGGACTGCATTTTTATTTATTTATTTATTTATTGTACAGAAATTTTCTAAAAGAAAATATGAACTAGATTGTGTTGACTCTCTTTGGAGTCATAGTGTTNTGAAAATGCTTAAATGTACTGTTCATGACTGATTTTTTGCTGTTGTCTGGTATGCGTATGTTGCTGTAGTATAAGACAGAAAGATAACCACCAAAACCTGTAAAATGTATTATTTTTATTTCAAGTTATTTTCTACAGATTTTGCCATTTCTCTCTTTGATCTACCATTTTTCTATAATTGCAGAAAAATATAGGTATGGCAGTTGACACACACTTGTACTAAAGGAAGATTTTCACTAAAAT